>VDFB02123915.1:0-25769 GCA_007258455.2 Sequoia sempervirens | reverse complement strand
TAATCTTTTAATCAACTGTTCACAATGCCTTATAGGAAAATTTTAGAGCACCCACTCAAGGATCACCAACCCCTTGTTTAGAGATATCTATCTCAAGGAGTACCAACCCCTCAAATTATGTTTTGAACAACAATAACAACTCAGAGGATTTCTCTGTTTTCAGTTAAGCACATGTTTCTCTATTTTCTCATCTACATAATACCTTAAAGATTCAATAATTGAATCCTTAAAATACTATATAGAGAAGAAATTTACAATGTCTCTGCCTCTTGTTATTCATATTTTATTGCAGAGTTTATCCATACATTTTCATACAACCAAGGAATGATAATATCATAAATACAACAACAACAAAACAGAAAATAGTTTTCTACTTCTATTTATACATCATTTTAGGTATCAAGACTTCATTAAATTTCATGGTCAAAGGAGCATAGAGTAAAGATAACTCTTTTTGAATTAAATGCCAGATAAGTAACTGTCTTCAAGAGTAATGGCTGAACAATCAAACTGAAAAGATTTTGACTAAAGTTAACAAAGCTTTTTACAATTGAAATCTTCATCTTGTACCCAGCAAGATTATTAGTCAAGGTGAAATTAATTTGCCAATACAAGAGTTGTTTCACCCAGCTAAGAGCCGTCCTCAACAAATCTGAAACGTATGAGATCATTTCACTGCTTAAAAAGCACGACTGCCCACCACTGTAAATCATAACCTCTAATGCATGAATAACAATACTCTGTCAGGGCATCATTTGCCACATTAGTAATTGAGATGCAGAGAGCAGTTCTAAAAATGGTGATTATAAACCAGTATGTGCAGCATGAAACGCATAAATACCAGTCAAATCTGCAACTCCCATGGCTCCATCAACCGCTGTCGAGCTTCCAGCCAGAGAGGCGCACCAAACATAGCAGCCATAACATTCATTGCCTTGCAAAGAGATATCATAATTAAAAAAAGCACTTTGCCCTATTCTCTCCTTTCCATCGAAGTAAAGTTATGCCAAAGGCAACTTTAACGCCGTCAATCATCCCACTGTTTGTCGCTGTGACATTCTGTTGTCGGGGAGACGTTTCGTAGATAATGCTTTGTTTTACCGAAAGTCATCCTTTCATCCGATGTCGTTGAGACAATTCATAATCGGGGAGAGGTCCCATAGAATTCATTGAGTCATACCGAAACACCCCGCGATACATACTTGATCGCCGAGAAATTACCAACCTCTCACCGAAAAGTAACCTTCAATCTCATGTGTGTCGCCATGATAAATTGTTATCGGGGAGACCATATGTAGATTTCGTTATGTTTCACCGAAAGACTTTTTATCTCTTATGTGTCGTTATAACCTTCAACCGTCGGGGAGAAATTATATCGAATATCCTATGTCACGCTGTGAGCCATATAACATTCTTCTGGTCGTTGAGACAAAATAGTTCTCTCACCAAAATGTAACCATCATTCGCCTTCGCTAAGACAAAGCATAGTCGTGGTGACCTCTCGTAGAGCATCCTGTGTCTTACCGAAAGCCCACGTGAACATTCATGTTCGCCGAGACAACTCAATGCCTATGCCGACAAGGTCCATATGTTTTCCATCGGTGAGACCCACAGGGTTCGCAATGACATTATATCGATGCCGCAACTCATGTCGATGTGTTCCCATTCAACCTTCGGTCGGTGAGACATAACAATCTCGTTGTAACCTCATACCAACGATATAACTCCTGCCGAAAGCTGCCTATATGTAAAATCCAATCGACATGACATCAAAAACGTCTTGCCAATAGGCAACACAGACGTTTATCAAAAAAAATGGATGAGGGAGACCCTGGCATTCTCATGCCGATATGTTATTTCTTGTGTCGGTCGGCGAGACACAAAGCGCTCGATGAAACATGTCGAAGACCAAACTCCTGCCGAAATATGAATCCTTTTCATTTTAAAAAGATGAACCTTCACCTTGAACTGAACCACAAAAAAGCCAAAACAATTAAACCATATATACAAAACTGTACCAAGATAGAGCATGAGAAACGAAACTGAAACTGATCATCAAAGAGAACCAACTGAAAGTGATTTTGTCATCAAGGACAAACCATAAACACAACTGAGATCCAACAAGTATGGCATATATAGGAACTTGTGGTTAGTTTGTATTCATGATAATGCAAATTGTATTCTTATTAGACTTTTGGAGGTTTACCCCCTCAAAGTGGCTTATTATTCTCAAGTATTATCAAGTATTTATAATATATTTCTCATTATATTCTTCTCTTGTGCAAATTATTTTGTTGCAATCATGTCCTTAGAAGGATAAAAATAGATCCATAGAGGGCATGTGCAATAGTAAAGTAGTTGAAGCCAAGAAGCATGATGAAGGCCCAAATTTTTCATTAGTTGGAGAGATTTCATCAAAATCTCATCAAGAACTTCAATGGCATTTACTCAACCTAAATTCATTGCAAGAGGAAGAGCAAGTTCAAGTGGACAACTAATAATGCCAACTATTTTGCATTCTTGGAGAAGAAAGTGACTAAGGAGATCATGCTAGCAGACCCTAACTTTAAAAGCTTTTTCAAATCAACCATGATGCTAGAAGAATGGTGATTAGTGTTGTGTTGAATTAAGAGGGTCAACTAATCACATCATATCTAAGTTATCTCGATGATGAACATATTGGGTCTCAAAAATGTTGTTCCACTTCCTACAGCAAAATTTCAATCACAAGGCTAGGGTTGTCGTCATGCAAATGAAATCAACTCATCAACAAACTATGGAGGCTTAATAGCCAACTTTGTGGGAGGGTGATCCCACAATAGTGGTTTACAATTTTTTGCCAAACTAGAGACTAAAATATTTTTTTTAACTAAATCTTCATTTTCGGGCACCTATAGCAACTAAACTGTGAGGAATTTGAAGATGATGCAAACTAGAGTTTCATGACATTTTGTCTGCATATTCTAAATATATTTTTTTCAAAAATTTTGGAATCAGATTGCACTTTTTTTTCCATCTCCCTCGAAAACTAGTTTTTTTCAGAAAACAACATTTTTAAAAAGTGACATTCACCGTATAACACAATTTTTTTCCCACGAAGAATAAAATTCTAATTCTTTCGAATTTAGATTTGTAACTCCGATATTTAGTGCTTCCACTTGGTTAGATAGTTTTTTATTGACTATTTTTTCTTTAATCAAATTTCTAAGTCAAACCAATTATAATTCAAATATAACGCGACCATATAACGTGTAACATTTTTTGTATGTATAAAAATTCATTTTTACTTTTTTTGTTGGATCAAGGACTTCAATATCTAGTGCACTCATATTTTTCAAAAAAAAAAATTGATAATCTACTATTTTTTCACATGTGCAAAACAAAGAGCTTGATTTTCGGTGAAAAATCTACATTCACAAGAAATAAAAAAAAAATATAATAATCAAATTAGATTTTATTAAAATTATACTTTTTTGGAAGCTTATAATAAAGACTACATATTTACAAAAAAAAAAAAATTTAAATGAATTCATTTGATCCCCCAAAAGGTAAATCAAAAGTGGTTTTTTATCAGCATTTTGATAGGTGTAAAGGAGACTCTATTATAGGTATGGTTTAAAACTAGCAGGGTTCTATCCAAGGGGGCTTGGTCTAAGGTGATTTGATCAAACCCTCTTCAATTGGAATTCTTTAATAGAACATTTTAAGGCTTAAATCATTATATTTTCTAAAAATATGTGATTTCAGCAAAAATCAAGATCTCCCAGAAATTGTAAACCACTATTGTGGCAACACCCGGGAGTGGATTAAATCTCTTATGCTTCGAGCTCACCTTAAACTCAAGAAATTGTTCCTAGGGGTATACCTTAACAGGTATTGAAATCATATAAAATGATCAATAATGAAACAAGGACAACCAAACCCAACTTGATGTCTTAGCCACAAAGATTGTCACTAGACAAAAAAATTGGTTGCTTATAACCCCTACATAGCTGCTATGATTGTGCAATCATGACCCACATAAAATATATCTATTGAATGTTCACTTAAGAATGATGCATTGGTTATATCAACAATCATGGGTGCATAGGAAGGACCACCTACATTAAATTACTGATTAATAGTTTGGTTTGATGGTGTGAGATTGGAGTATGGTCCTAGATCGACGTCTATCTATTAGGTAATAGTCACAACACTGAAAAAAATGGGAAAAGAAGAAATGCAGTTATGCATTTAATATACACCAATGAATATGAAACCTTGCTACATACTGTAGTGTAGGAAAAAGTATCACTTTTCACACTTAATTTGGGAATAATTAATATTAAACTGAGCCTAATGTTGTCTTGATTTAGTGTTGTAATGTGTTTTACACATTCACATTAAGTTTAGAGCCCTTTTAAACTAAATGGACCTAATTGTGCCTTATTTAGGGTGTTGTAAAGTGTATATTTACACTTTCACACTAATCTGGGACTTTATTAATTAATTGGAGTTATTTATGCCTTATTTGGTCCTATTTTGCATCCACAAGCCTAATTAAATGCATTTTTCTATGGATAATCCCAACATTTAACAAATGAAAAATCATAATTTAATGTTTGAGGTTGTGTGTTCCAGATTTAGTGATCTGGGACTCATACGCCACCTTGGGCGTATGAGTCCCACCTAGGTCTTGGGACCTGATTACAAATTTCACATTGAACAAGACACTCCTAGAAGTCTGTGTCCCATGTTTGAGCCACTGGGACTGGCATATGAGTCCCACTCTAATCAGGACCTATTTTGAATTCAATTCTTGGTGGGATTTCATTATCCTAGATCTGATGTCAACTTGTAGGGTTGTAATTTTGAGAAATTTGGCATAAACAAGTATAAATACAAGGATATTTCACTTGGTTTCACCTAGCAATTTTAAGTCAAACATCCTAAGATTTCACAAGAGCATTATAGAGTATTCAAGAGCATTTCTAAGGCATTCAAGGGTAGATTTATAGAAGATTGTTGCAGCAAACAAGATCCATTATCATGTCAAAGGCTTGATGCATCATGCATGTGGTTTTGAGCTAATGTTTTGATGTATTGTTCAAGATCAATTCAAGTATTCAAAGGCATTATCTTTCATCAAGAATCGTGATCAAGATCTACATCCATTGAGGCCACTTCATGCTTGTTTGCATATCTACAAGGTTTCAAAGAAGGTTCTATTGTTTCATCTCATGTTTCATGTTTCATTTCATTCATGCTCCATTTCTCATCAAGGTTTGATTACCAAAACGAGGTTTGACCAAGACAAACCCCCATTCCCTAACAAAACAACATTTTTTCCTTCTCTTTGTGTAATTGCAAATTTATAGGTTGAAGAAAAAGTGGATTGGAAGCCTTCAAAAGTACCAAAATGACAAAGTTGCAAAAGTTGTCATAAAAAAGTTGTCAAGACTCACAAAAACTCAGATCTAGGGCAAAATATCCAACTTATTTACATGAAATCAATGGGAAAGTGCTTATTTAATCCATCTTCAGAGGCTCACAAAGTTTCGATTCAAAATTTTGCTCTTGGGACACTTTTCACCTTTTCGGGACACTTTGCAACAATCTGGGTGTATGAGTCTTGGTACAGGCATTTTACCAATTTTCAAAGGATCTTGATTAGTCACCTGGAGATTACAGATCTTGCCCAAAAACCCTATACTGGGACTAAATTGCCCAATCTAGCGTATGAGTCCCAATACACCTTAAAAGCAGCAATTTTCAGGGTTTTCAGGCCTTGCTTAGTCATCTTCATTTCTCCAGGTACTTCTTTGTTTTATTCTATTTATCAACCTGATTACATACTTTCAAATTCCATTTTCTAGGTCATATAGTTAGATTTGCATATTACTTTCATTCCTTTCTTTCTAAGCATTTACTTAGTGGTGAACCCCTCTCTAACCACACCCAAGGAAACCTTGTAGCAATCTCTTTTCCTAATTGGATCATTAGGTTGGGATCTCTAGGGTTTCCTTTAATGAACTAAGAGTGAAATAGGAGGTCCTCTAGTTCCATCTCCCAAAAGGTGAAACCCTATTTCCTTGTGTTCACATAGCATACTTAGTAATCTAGACACAACTACATATATTCATGCATAGTGAGAAAGATCATTACAAGCCTTGTAATGTTTTCATAATGTTGTCACATTCATCTAACTCATTATTACATTCATACTAGCAAATGTGGCAAGGGAAAATCCTTAGTTGCAACTAAGAAACCCTCATAAATACATACAAATTTTCAGAGACATTCTACAACACAAAATCCCATTACAATACCATTCTTCTTCTATTCCATAGGTTTGCAATCTCATAGTAAACTAGACTATGGCGTCGATGGATGACCTGCAATCTTTCTTGGAGTCTAAGAACCACATAGCGACCAACCTCCTTCACAAATCATCAAAAATCATGCTTATAATAACAGTGCATAACCCTAATTGATGCACATTGTAGTAGTTCAAATGGCACAACCCAAATCCTTCTCTCACCCAAAATTAATGTTGTAGATCAATGGAGAACATTTATAATTACTTTTGGTAGTTAGACAACAAGGCGCCATAAATGTGAGTAGGTGGAGAGGCTGTGGGATGAGTCACACAACTTTTTCCACTATCGATTCATTTTTTGTGAAAATTCAAGCCCCATTCAAATGTTAAAATTGCCTCATGTAAAGAATCGACACCCATTTAACCACATCCAGATGCCTTTGAAATTCCCACAACAAATCCACACCCACATCAACCTTTTTTTGGCTCTTGCAAAAATTTGAGCTAGAATAGGATATGCGGAATCCACCTTGTATATGGATCAAGTGGGGAAAACATCCACATCAGGATTTATCCTAATGCCCTCAAAATCTCTGCAACATTCAGAGACCCCCAAACACTCTATAGGACTAAGACTTGCGAGAAAAAGGACTCCAACTAGATTTGCGAGAAAAACCAAGCAAACCCACCAATTGCGGCAAACAACCTAGTTCAGATGAAAAGTTCCACCAATGACATCGACAAGATGGGACGACATCAACAAGGTAAGGATGCAAAAAACTGGAATTGAACAGGTTTGCAAACAAAGGCATTTGAACTAGATAAAGAACTTTGGGAGTGGAAGTTTAGATGAATGGGAAAAGTCTGCAAAAGGAAGATGACATCATCAGGGGCAGATGTGGGAAGATGGACTCCATTTGCCCGCAAAGATAGCCTATTTTAAAAGTCAACTGAATTTGTGGGGAATCTATCAACAAGTGGAAATGAGACAAGTCACATAGAAATGCCCGCAAGACCAATGGGCGCAACTTTCTTGCAAAGCAAAAAAAACTAAGTGAACCAAATAAAAGCTAACCAAAAGGGGAGGTTCACTTGACCAACAAATTCCTATTAAACTGACATTTAGCCATTTTTCAATCATTCTTCCTCTGGTGAAGACCAACAACCAAACTAAACTTTTGTCGGAGAACCTTACTAAACAAGACCTTCCTAAAATGACTCCATCCGAATGGAAGGAGAAAACCCACAAAGACAACTTTCACCCCTCAATGAATCTTACAAAACTTCAAAAAGAAATTGGGCCTAATTTTTCATGCTCTACCCAACTATGTTGAGAAATTTGGCAAAAGACCACCTACGACAAATATCTCAAATCGGTTATAAACTTGGGCAATTATGACTGGCACAAAAGAGGAAAAGACTCAAGCAAAACATAAGTGTGATTTGAAATATTGATGTAAAAATTGTTTTATAGTTTTCACCAAAAACCTTGAAAAATGCACTCAAATAGGAACTATGAAAACCTAATGTTGCATGTAATGTTAGAGAATTTACATCTTTGTGTGCATCCCATACTAGATGAAGAACAAGGTCCATTAGTGCCTTCCACTATAGACTTTGCACCTAATGCATCAAAGGAATTAGAGGAAGATATAATCAATCAAAAGAAGGTATGGACGTCTAAAACAAGAGTTGACACATCGACAAGTTGGCTTAAAGAGGCAATGCTTGAGAAAGGATGCAATTCTCCAAGGAGGTGGTTGAACTATGCCCTTTCCTCCTAAGTAATTAACCGTAAGATTTGGTAAATTGACTTTATCACCCTCAAGCAATCAATAAGTCAAAGACCAGCGCACACAAGACAAAGAAGAGGCTTGAATGTGAAAATCTAGTGTAGAAACAAAATTGTAGAAAAAGGTCTAGGGGAATATTTGGATCCCCAAAAAAAAGCCAGTTTAGATTAAGGAAACATCATTAAAACAATTAGGCCCTTAATGGAACTCAACATAAAGTAAGAAAAAAATATAATCAATTTAGCTTGTCAAACTCATCACCCCAAAGTAAGCCAAAAAAATATATATAATCAATTCGGCTATCAAAACTAGTACCCCTAAGGTCACAAAAAAAAACATAATGTGTTTGGCTAGGCCCAACTCTTCAACATGCATATATATTATTAACAAGTCCCATGCATGTTAAATCTGTCCAGGTATGATAGGTCCAATTCATGTCAAAACCATCTACAAACGACAAAATAGAGAATCAACTTCTCAACTAGGAGAATCAACAACTCTAGCCGTCAGTTGAGTTCTAGCACTGCAAGAAGACTAGAATGGTCTATTACCAAGTTTGAAGGATAAATATGAATAATGGGTCATGTAATTAATTATTTAGAGTTGGTTGGAAGTTGCAATATAGTGTGGGAAGTGTGTACAAGAGTATGGGGAGCAAATTCATTTAAAAACAAGTATTAGGGTCATTATAGAAGCATGTCATCATCTCACAATGGTCTTGTGAAGCTTGTAATATTGCAAACTGGAGATTTGGGGGGGATGCATTGCCCCATCTTTTCTGGACTTTTCACCCACAATAGATTTCTCGAGGGTAAACTCATGGTGATGCGATGTTGTATATTGTTCTTCTTTGCATGTTCATTGCTCATTCCCTTCATGTTTTGTTCATCTCCTACACTATGGAAAACAATTTCAACTCTATACTAATGCTGATTTCTTAAATGAAGCACTTAAGAAATCAGCACTTAGGAACAACAGCTTAGTTAGTTGATTTCAGTCTTTTATACTTAGAATACATTTTGGTATTTTGAGCATTTTAAAACCAAGCTAACTATGGATCACTTACGAGCTATACAAGTGCTGATATGAAAATTTCAAAAACATATTTGAAAAGATGCTAATAGAGAAAAGAATAAAACTTGTACAAAGAGAATGTACATTACCTACGAGGAATACAAATCTAGAATGTACATTACCTACCAGGAATACAAATCTATTAGATTTATAAGAAAATCACAGGCATAATGAAACACAGAAAAATTGAAAATTGATCAAATTCAGAGATGGAAAATAAGTTAGAATAATGAACCGCAACCTCATAATACTCACAAGAAGAATCTAATAGGGAGATTGTTACCGTTACTAAACTATGTTTTCATAAACGGAACATTATAACTGGGCTTGATACACTCTTAACTTTTTTCTTAGGGGTACAGGAATGGAAAGGACAAGCAAATGATATAAATGTACATGCTTTCAAGATACAGAAATATGAATTCATGACGTCTTGGAGCCGCCTTTAGTTGATTCATAGATACGATATGCAGCCAGCAGCATTGTGAAATTACCAATCACGGTCAATGCACCTTGCAGGGCCACCAGAATCTGGGCAGAAATCCACAAATGTCAGGATGAAGGCAACATAATAGAAAAAATATTGAGGATTGAAACTGCACCAACAAAGCCAGCTACTTCCTTCAACCTCTGCTTCAGTATAGAGGAAGGCCAAGGTATGACTACTCTCTGCTATCTCTATGAAGACTATTATAGATACAAGATATTTACAATACAAAGAGAGGTAATTGCTTATTACAAATTCTCGACAACATACAATAGAAGAGTCTTTCTTCTTATTATGTTCAATACGTTTGCTTGTGAAACTTAAATTAGCTTAATGTGACTGCGTTTTGTAAACATATGTTTTTTATTTTATGTTTATATATTATAACTGGGGAGGACATAGATCATAGAAATTCCACAATTTAGGGGAAATATCTTATCTGCATGCTACCAAGCTTTTTGTTGAAGAAAATTTATTTTATAGATTATTATCTGCTTCCTAATTGCACATTGCAAAACATGTGATTGTTCAAAACTTCAAACCTCTTAATAACAATGCTAATGACTTCCATTCTTAAGAGATATAGGCAAATCACCAGGAAAAACTCATACAATAAACTCAAATTTAATGGAAGCCCTAAGATGAATTGCTGTTCTATAATGTTAGACTTAGAACAACTCCAATCAGTATATCCTTATTGATGAACAACTCCAATTAGTTGAAATCCTGCGTATAAGTTTACATTTCCCTTCTTTAGAAAACAACACTGTTTGTGATACTTGTTATTTGTCTTCCTTCTTTCCACTGCTAGAGGCCCAAACTCGTATTATGTTACATCATGTGCAATCTAATTCATCTTTTACTATTTCTTTAGTTATTTGTTCTATTATTAGAATAATGCATTGTTGGAAAACCTGAACGTCCCCCTATAGAGCTTCATTAACCAGTTACATAGTGAAGGAATCTACTCCTTGAAAACATTCTCATCAATGCAATCATTTGATTCTGAGTTTAGTCGAAAAAAAATCAAATTTATGTAAAACAGCAGACCAAATAAGTAATTTTGTTTTTTGTGTACTAATGCAATCATTTGATTCTCAATTTGATCTAAAAATAAATAAAACTTATGGCAAAACAACTATAGCAGACCACATAAGTATTTGTTTTTTGTGCAAGGCTAAGTACTTGTTGACAAGTGCAAAAATTCAAGTTTTTAGGCTTCCACAGGTCAAACATTAGTAATACGGATTTTTTAAATATTTGTGTCGTTTTTTCAAGAAATGTTAAAGTGATTTCAGTTCTAATTTTAAAATTTTGAATTTATGCCCTTACAAAACTCTAATTTCCCTAACTCCACCATCAGATTTATAAAACAAACCACAAATGGAGATCACTTCCCCATTCTCTCCCTCCCACTCTCCCTCCATCCCTCCAACACCACAACCCCCTTCCCCTCCTCGCCACCCTCAACCCTTCCTTTCTGCTTTTATGCCTATGGTTTTCAATGCTAATTTCACTAGCTGGTGAACTTGCAGCCAAAAGGAGAGATCAGTGCTGAATGATATCTTGTGGGCCATCAAACGGTGATAGCAATAAATTTCCTCCAGCTCTAAATTTCAATTCTTCATCTGCTAAAAGCATGGTTTACATTCACTTAGTGCTGTCAATTCTCTCTGGCGTCTAAAAGAAAAAACTAATAGTGAGGATTATAGAGGGGACAACATGAATTCCCCAAAGAACTAATGGCACTAGAGATCAAATGGCTGGTTGTTTAGCAAGACTGAAAGTTAGAGATATCCCATTTGGGGTTAGTAAGGGAAGCATTAGAATTATCCTTTCCTTTCTACTCTGAAACTGTCAAGGGCTGGCCAAAGCCCTATCTCACATGAAGAATGCTGTCTTGTTAGAGCATAATGTTTATTTGGGAATTATATTTTAAATAAGTACTCTTAAATAACATTTATAAGACTCTAACTTGTAAGGTTTTATCCTTATTAAAATAATAAGGGGTAATTTATTAACTTTAACTTTATAAATAAAAATTAACTTATTAGTTAAATGTATAACTAAAAGGTTATACCGTGAAAGGTTGTGAAGATTGCTTTAAATATAGGCAATCATAAAGTATTTTCACATATTGCAAATATGCAGCATATGCATTGGTATGTTGTAGAGGCAATACTACACAAGAGGTATATTAATGCCTTGCATGTGCATGTGAAGCATTATGGAAGGAAGGGGAGGAAGAAGATATCGTGATATACAGGTTCTTGATATGTTTGCATATACAAATATTAAGTTTCCTCAATAACAAATAGTGTTTTTGTGAGATTCTTTTACCCAAAAGGGTTTTCCCCACATAAATATCATCTAAGTTACCGGTTTCGCCAGGTTTGCCCCTCATACCCGTGTGGGTCTAGTATGGGTATGGGTTCGTTACTAGTCTGTTCATGGGTACGGATAGGGTTTTGAGAAATTCGGCAGCAATCTTTTATTAAGTCCATACTTGTGATGCTCTATTTCTGTCTTCACGATCCACTTGGTGATGGTGGAGTTTGTTCATGACATGAAGAATTATATCCATCAAAGTGAATCTAAAGAGAGGTTTCATGGCTAGCATCTTCGATGTCAATGTTGTCAAGAAAAAACAAATGGATCCGGAGTTGAACTATGGTGGATTTGATCAAGGGATTTAATCCCCTTTGCTAGCTCCATTAGTTTCTCTGGAGACCTGTTCTCCCTATTAGAAGTCGAGAGGATAAATGTACTAGCGGATGAGATAATGACCATCTCACATTGTGAACTATAATTTTTTTTTTTTCAAATTTCAATATAGGGAGCTACCCTGTAGGTATGCTTATCTTAAAAAAAAAAAGAAAAAAATTAAAGATATTTAAAATAATATTATTTTATTTTATTGTTTTATTTTTTATAAATTTAAATTAACATTTAATAAACCAAAATTTAATATTTAAAATATTTAATATAAAATTTAAGTTATTAATATATAAAATTTAACAAATTCAAATATTTAATTAAAATTTAAGAAATTTAATATCGTTTTATTTTTGTAATGTCCCCAATTTAGCCCTACGCTCTTCATTTGGATTTAGCCTATTTCTGGGAACTCGTAGGCTAAGCAGAAGCTCGAATCAGGGTTTCCAAACTTCTTGGAGGACGTTTTCGTCTTTTTGCGGAGCTTACACTTGGAAATGTTGAACTTGGATTGCGGATTCCTTCTGGGTTTTCTGAGAGCTTCGCGTTGGTGGTTTCGGTTCAGCATTTTGAGCAATTACTTGGATTTACTATTTTTAGTAAATTCTATTTTTAGCAATTGACTTGTTGACTCCTAATCAGTAGGCTTCACTATGGCAGTCTGTTCAAACGGTATGGTTGAATTTGGCTTCTGATGCATTTCCATGGTGATATAAGATATTTTATATTATAATGTTATAATTTAACATTATAATTCCTTGTTCTAGCATCATGAATTAATATTGTCTTTAAAAGGGGGACATTGAAGGGTATTTTCACATGGAGGAAATATTTTAATATTTCTAAAGCCAAATATTGCTCAAGGAGTTTGGACGCCAACTTTGGGTGAGCCAAATATTTTATTTAAAAAGTGAAATTTATCTTCTTAAGCAAGTACGCCATCCTGAGGGTGAAGACAAAAGACAAGTCAATGACCTAAAAGAATCTTTGAGGTGGCGCCCTTCTTGGAGGTTTCTAGAAAGCTCTTCTAAAGTTATAAATTGGAGCTCGGGGTCCTCATTTTGTTCATCTGATGAATTTGCAAAGTTATGCTGCTGGAATGGTGTTGGAATTGCTTCGAGGAATGCATACCTCCTAGCTTGGCTCTTCTTCTTGCTTGAAAGACAGCAACTAGTTGAGAGGTTTAGTTGTAGTTGGTTTCCTTTCATTGTAGTTGGTTCTTCTCACATTATGTAGTTGAGTTATTGTATTTTTTGTCAATTTTAGAGTTGCTGGTCATGACTGCTGAATGTATGTTTCTGTTCACAAGTCTCAAATCTTAAACATTCTCGTTCTGGGTATTGTCTCATTGTGTTTCCCTGTTGGAGGCAACCCTTCATGAATATTTGCAGATTTTAATATGAAGTTTATGATTTTATAAAGCAAATTCGCAATTCTTTGAAGGCCGTACTTTCTGGAGTGCCTTGGGATTCATGCCAGTAATTAATAGCCACTTTTAGCTGCCATTTCTTATTACTAAACTAGGCGCCATCATTTTGTAGGTCTATTGCATCAAACTTGAAGTCTTTTGGGTCAGTTTAGAGTGATATACGAGCAATTTAGTGAGTTACAGGCATGCTGGTTTTACATTTAAAAGTGCAGATCTGTATAGATTAGAATCTTAAATCTGGTTCTTGAGTGAAGAAATCAGTCTTGGTATTTCCATTAAGCAAGGAGAATCCTCTTATTAGATGCTCGTTGAATTGTTCTAACTCTATGCTCTTGGCAGGCGCATTCTTTTCACATTGTAAGCTGAACAGTAGTACTGTCAGCATCTTTCTCTAATCTTGTTCATCATGTTATGTAACAATTACTTTACATTCTGAAGTTGCATTGTATTTCCTTTTATCTCCGCCATATGGTCGCCTCATTTCCATACTGGAATTGGGTAGCACATACTTGGTGTTGAGTTTGCTTTCAGCATATTAGATGGTAGGGATCCTCTGACCATATGATCGTCCTTCGCGGACACATTCTTGGTTAAAGTTGCCTTTCAGCACACTTTGAGATCCTCTGACCATATGTTCGTCCTTCGCGGACACATTCTTGGTTAGAGTTACCTTCAATTGCATTTTGTTTAAGGCACTGACGATCCTCTTGCCATATGACAGCCTCTCTCTTGTTGAGATTGAGTGCACATTCTTGGCAACGAGTTATTTGTAATTGCTGATTTGAATTATCTAACCCTAACGGGTGCTTTCTGCATTGTTGTGTACTTGGTAAAAATTGAAAAAATTGGCTCGGTATATTTCAATTTTAGTATTAACAAATTTAAATATAAACCTCTACCTTTATGTTCGATGCCCTTTCTGCGGGCTCCAAAGGATGTGATCCTTTGGTGTCTCCTGTTGCGTGCCCTCCACACGATGCATGCAGTCTGGACTTATACGCGGGACCAATGGTGGTTGGATGCTCCCGAAAAAACTTCAAGGATGCCCTCTGCATTGAAGCCCTAGGTTCAAAGAGATGGTGAAATCATGCAGGTTCTACGTAGCCTATGCTCTCTGACCCACCCTCTCCTCATGGCAAGCCAACGCAAAGACCACCATTCTCAATGCGCCATTCATCAACTGCCCCAAAGATTTATCTAGATAGTTTTGCTAGTGACAGAGAGGACTTTTTACAAGCCCACATCCTTGTTTGCAGATTTATGAAGGTATGGCCAAAATTAATTGATCTCCATTCTTGCATAAGTTTGAATTGGAAAGAATTTATGGAGGAAGAAATTAGTATCTATCCCTATGCAAAAGGGTTTTTCACAGGGTTACTCGAGGACGCGTCCCCCCCCCCCCAATCCCCCATCTTGGTTCCGGGGACGTCCCGGGTACCAAGGGACGGGAAGGGGACGGGGGGGACCGTCCCCCTTTTTGTCCAAAACTCCAAAAACGTCCTGGGGATGGAGGGACGGCTTATCCCCAAAGAGGGACGGCTGACAGTCCCGGGGACGGCAGGGGGACGGCTGAGTCGTCCCTCGATTGTCCCGGGACGGCCGGCCGTCCCCCACGTTTTAAAGCGCTTCAACATTTTAAAAAAGGCAAAAAATTAAAAAAAAATGCCCTACCTACGTGGCATGTGTGGGCCCTACTAGGTTTCACTCTCTGATGAATGAAAGAAGGCCTCTAAAAGTTCATTATTTTCATTTGGGAGTGCAAATCCATTAATAAGGTATGCATTTTCTTTCACTATTCTTATTTTTTCATTTTTTTGCAAAATATGAAATATACATAGTCTGATTTTTATTTTATTTTTCATTTTCAGTCAAAACTTGCATTCTAAAAACAAAAAACATGAGCAACAATGAAGGTGGGAGTGATAGTGAAATTGAAATGCAAGTTAGAAGGCAAACTAGAGAGCAAATAACCCCTACCCAACACCATCATTCATCAACCAATACCAAAGCTATGAAGGACTATGCAAAACACCCAATAGAAAAAAAAAAACCATTCCTTCAATTTGTGACAGCCATGGGTGAAAGACAAAAAAATTCAGGGGGGAGTAGGGTTTGGTTGTGCCATGTTTGTGAAAAGGAGTTTAGGGGCAGCTACACTAGAGTTAGGTCTCATTTTTTGGGTGAGGTGGGCCATGGAGTTAGAACGTGTCCTGCATTGACAGATGCACTATTTATAGAGTGCCAAACAATTCAAATGGAGTGTGATGGTGGGGTTCAAACTGGGTCTCCTTCTTTCCCAAGTTCACAATCATCTATGCCTACTCCTACTCCTAGTCCTTCCATGGTTGGTAGTAGTGTTATCTTAAGAGGAAAGAGGAAGGTGATTGGTAGTGATAAGGCAGCCTTAGTTGAGTCCATGTTTCAAAACCAAGCACGAGAAACCTCTGAATCCTCCATTGCCAAATTCTTTTTTGCCCATGCCATTCCATTTCATGTGGCCCGTTCCTCTTATTTCAAACAAATGGTGAAAGACTTAGTCGCTGTTGGTCCTTCATTTGTACCCCCTGGAGATCATAAGCTACGCACCACCCTCCTAGACAAAGAGTACTCCAAAGTTAATGTGTTAATGGAGGAGATGAGGCACACATAGATGAGGACGGGGTGCTCTATAGTGATGGATGGGTGGACTGATTGTAGACTTCAGCCACTCATCAATGTCATAGTCACATGCCCTGCTGGTTCTTATTTTCTTAGAGCCGTAGATTGTTCAGGGAGACATAAGGATGCTGACTTCCAATTTTCCATTTTGAGAGATGCCATAGAGGAGGTTGGGGCTGCAAATGTGGTGCAGGTGATCACCGATTCAGCACGTGTGTGCAAATCGGCTGGGTTGATGGTGGAGGGTACTTACAGGCACATATTTTGGACCCCATGTTGTGTTCATGCATTAAACAATGCATTGAAAGACATAGGGAAGATGGATTGGGTGAAGAAAACGGTGGCAGAAGCTAGAGAAATTCAGATGTTCATTTGCAACCACCACACCTCACTTGCTCTTTTCAGGACATTTTCAAAGAAGGAGTTTCTCAAACCTGTTGATACAAGGTATGCCATTTACTTCATTTTGTTTCACTTTCAATTTGTATTCATAATCTGATTTTGTTTTAAATTTTTATTTTTTAATGAATCATTGAATTAATGAATGTAGATATGCCACATACTTCATCCTATTGGAGAGGATGGTTGAGGTGCATGAGCCTCTACAACTGATGATGGTCAATGCTGAGTGGACTAGATGGCCTAATGCAAGTTCTACTCAAGGAAAGAGCATCAAACAAAAGATCCTCGATGATGATTGGTGGGCCAATGTGAGGTAAGACATATTAGATGGCTGATTTTCATATTAAATTTCTGATTTTAATATTTTAATTTTATTGTCCAATGTTCCAACTTTTGAAGTTTCTAACATGTCAAATACTTGTCAACTAATTATTTTGAACTTTTTGTTTGCATTTTGCAGATATATTTGCTCCTTTATCTCACCCATTGTAGATGTCATTAGATATGCTGATACAGACTCTCCTAGTCTTGGAGAGATATATGAGACATTTGACACTATGCTTGGGAAGATCAGGCAAGTTATTTTGGCAAAGGACCCCACTTTGGATTTATATGAGCAACACATTAGGCCCATTGTGACGCGGAGGTGGAATACAATGAACACCCCGCTTCATATGGCTGCCTTTGCTCTAAATCCAAAATGGTATGCACCAAGGGATGGTAGGGTGCCTCCATGTGATGATGCTGAGGTTTTAGATGGGTTCACATGGGCCATTGAAAAGATTTATCCAGCCAAGCAAGCTTCACTACTTCGGTCACAATTTCTAGACTTTGCTAATCTTAATGGCCCAAACTTGAGCAAACCACAGGCGAGGTTGGATAGAGCTATATTAGCTCAAGGGGACCCTATTGGATGGTGGACCTATCATGGGAGAGATACACCGCAATTGAAGATACTTGCCACTCGCCTTCTTGCACAGGTTGCTAGTTCCTCTGCTGCAAAGAGGAATTGGTCCACGTATAGTTTTATCCACTCCGTCAAGAGGAATAGACTTACCTCTAGATGAGCGGAGAAGCTAGTGGCCATTCATAATGCTCTTCGGCTTCAGGATCGACAGACTCCAGCTCTACGGTGGGATATTGATCCCGAGGACGCGGCTCAGATAGATGAGGAGGAGACAATTGAGGGCTTGGTTGGGGTCCCATTGGCTGAGGAGGAGCATTACGATGGCAGTGACTCAGAGGATGACTCTGATTTTGATGCAGTTATGAGAGATGATTAGGGGCAGCAGTGCTCTTTGTTTATTTTGTAAATTTGTATTCATTATTGACATACGATATTGTATTTTGATTTTCATAGCAAACTAAAACTTTAAAACTATATGGCAGCAATGTAGCCTTTGGGCATTTTGATATAAGTTTATAAATTATAACTTGGAGGTTGTTTCATGATTCGTGTATGTTAATTTTGAATGCTATTGACTCTATTGAGTATTGGCATAATGTTGAACACAAATGTTATATGTTAATGTTCTATAATGTGTATTATGCATGCCTTATTCATGTTATCTATTGAATATTTAAAATTTCCCTATATTTTTAAAATTTTCCCTATATTTTTATATAGCCGTCCCCTGCCGTCCCTAATTTTGGCCTCAAAAATCGGAAACTTGGGGACTCATCCCACCGTCCCCTGCTGTCCCCGTCCCGGAAACTTGGGGTAACCTTGGTTTTTCATACTGGAATTTGAATCTATAGAAGATAAAGAAATGATTTTTAATATTGGGCCTTGGTTCTTCCAAAGAGATTTCTTATGCATGAAACCTTGGTTTCCTTCATTCGATCCACGAACAATCCTTTTTCTTCTGCCTTTTTGTGGGTTCATTTACCTTACCTTCCTTTATAGTTTTGGGAAATTGATTGTCTGAAGGCAATTGGCAATAGGCAGGCAAATATCATAGCATCTCAAAGGAAACAATCAATTATGAGAACTCGACTTTTGCTCGTCTTTGTGTTGAAATGGATGTCACCAAAGGTCTCCCAGTAGATATTTTTCTCAAAAGTTGGCAACAAATGCCGGTGTCAACCAATAGACTACGAAAAAATTGCCTTCAAGTACAGAGAATGTTTTGCAACTAAACATGCTATTGCACAATGTGGCAGAGGGCCAAGGCTGCCCCCATCAGCAAGGCATCTTGATGGGACAGGGTGGAATCTCATCACTGTGTTACAAAATGTGAGCAGGAAGATGCTGCCCCCTCCCCTAGGCTTCAAGAAAAGGTTTCAGTTTTGCCTCATCCCACTCCAATGGTTGTACAAAATTAATCTCAAGAGTTCAAGCTTGTTAAGCAGACAAAAGAGGTACTTAAGATGGCTTCTTCATCACCCTTGGAGAAATCAAATTCACAGAACAGAAACACTAAAGTTTCATCCATTTCTTGGGTTACTCCAGTAGCCAGTGATAATGGTGAAAACTTGAATGCAGAAAATAGCAATAGATTGCCCCTACCCCTTGAAACAGAACAAGAATGGACAAAGGTGAAGAAGAAGAAAATGCCATCAACAAAACAAAAGCATCCGATGCCATTAATGTTGATGTTATAGCAGTAGGAGATATCTTTCTCTTGAATTTAAATAATAAATGATGAATAAATAAAAGCAAGTCGAACTTGCTATAAATATTGATTTATTTTTTATGGGCCGACTCAAACAAAAAGTCGCCTTGTTTTGTGAAAGAGGCTGACTCTAATGAAAAGACACCTTTGATATATATACCAAGCAATGATCATTCAATTTTTCAAGAAACAATTCGCACTTCAAGAGGGAGTTCACACTTTTGCAGATCATAATATTGCTTCAAACAGATCGATATCAAGGAGAAATCATATGTGTTTGTATATTCGCATCTACGAGAGGTGCTATCATCCATTACATCAAATCGGCCTTCTGTTTGGCCAAATTGTAAAGCAGATTTCTGCTCTTTTCATTCAATATATAAGGGATATATTTTGGCTGGGTTTTTCTCCCTCGAGAAGGAGGATTTTCCCAGGGTATCTTGTTGTGTTCATTGTTCACTGTGTTGCATTTTTGATTGCTTACATTTCTAATCCTAAAACTAACAATTAAGATCCTCTAAGAAAGTAGTAAATCTGGATATGTAATATGCTATGTAATCTAGGGTTGATGCAAAATTTAAGTCTGAAATATGTAATATGGTGCTTCAAAGTAATAGAAAGAGTGCTATCCTCTCTAATAGCAATTTGCCTACACAAAAAATTAACAAATTTAAATAAAATTTAAACTTATTAATATTTTAAATTTATTATAACATTATTTTATTATTAATAATTTTAATTTACTATGTATAAAAATTAACAAATTTAAATATTTAAATTTACTATTTAAAAAAATCAAATTTATAATTTATAGATTATGAACACACAGATATATGTGTGTGTGTGTGTGTGTGTATATATATATTCCTGTACCCAAAAAAAGTTGACGTACCGCCGTACCTATACCCGAACCGGTAACTTAGCATATTATGTATGTGTCTTCTCTATGTTTTCTGCAATTTTATTTCAGTTATTTTTATCTTATATGTAATAATTAATTGCCTATTAATCCTATTTTCTGACATGGCATCAAATCCAAATTAGGCAATAGCTAATCATTTTTACAAGTTTCTCAACTTGCATAGTTTCAGAAATTTCAGAAGCCTACCATTCAAATCTTTCGTTTATATTGAGTACCCCTCTTCTCCTTCACCATTATCACCCTAGCCCTGTGAATAGTAAAATCCTAATAGTTTTGCTTGTGCACACCAAGAAAATATGCCTTAACCAAGTGCAGATCTCATATATTGGAAATAATGGACATTGAAATAATGTCAATTACAATTTAAAATGTTGAAATTCAAATCAAAAAAATTGCTGGGGCAGCAATAACTACTACCTTTTTGCTCAGCCAACTTGACTTGGCAGTCCCACATGATGTTGAGCACTTATTGTTATGCTCAGTTTTTTTGATAATAAGGATGACGCCTCAGAATGATGACTTGATCAACTTTGATCTAGAAAAAATATTCTCCATGACCACATTTACAATTTATTTATATAAACTAAACATTCCTGGTGTGTATTTTTTCAGAGGCGTGTCAAGAGTCCTTTGTGAGACTTCTTACCTCAATGGATTCTATGAGCTTTCATGGAAAACCTTGTCATATGACGTTAATAATATTAAGTAGTAAGAAATGATAATGTTTTATGTTTCCACATTACAAGTTATTTTTCTTAAACAAATATTCAAAACTATGCATAAACATCAAGGGACGCAATGTGAATGTTTGTGCTAGTTTGAAGAATCATTCTCTCTGATTTTTCGTAGGTTAGTACTATTATCCTTTAGCGATCTACATCTTCCTTCATACACTTTATTTCTACTAATAAATCAAGATATAGCAAATATATTTATTTGCGCTCCCAATTAATATTGATTTTTTTTCGAACAAAGGCATAAAGATATGAATGTCATTTAATGTTCATATTTAATTGGTGAAGGAATAATGATAATTGCAGAAGATTACATGGCTGGGCACAGTAACAAGAAGGTGGTTGTAGAAGGAATGTCATCAATATTCATCGATATCCTTCTTCTTTAACAAATCAAAGTGAGAGAAGATTAACACGCCATACCTGACAGATATCTTTCCTGAATTTCTTCGCAAGTTCATACCTGTGCAGCTACATTACTTTCCATTCCTCTTTCCACCTTTATATTGCAATCAATCGGAAGGCTGATGATATGAACACACTACCAATCAAGTTGTATTACATACCTTGGAAGTTCAAGTCTCCTCCTCACTCCTACAAACTGTAATTAAGCGGTTTCCCTGTATGCGAAGTGGAGAAGTTTCTTGAATGCTTGAAATGTGTTTAAACACATGAAAGTATGAGGCAGTGTTTCAAGGGAAATGATTATTGCAGCCTACAAAAGATGTGGATATTATCATGCAGCAATCACACTGTTTTATCTGATGCAATGAACAGATCTCCAACTGTTTGGTTCACATTTGTCAGCATACTCCTGGCTTGTGCCAAAATGGGAGCATTGGAACAGGATATGGGCATCGATCAAGCATGAAAGATACAGGGAATTCATCAACTATTGCAGTTGCAAGAGCCCTGGTAGACATGTATACAAATATGGAATTATAGACAGAACATGAACGGTTTGACAAAATACCCAAGGTAATGAGGGACCTGAAAATTACTGCAGTTACAGGCTTGCACAAAATGTTATGACTTTCGTGAAAACTAAAAATGCAATTGACAAGAGAGACTGTTTTCCAGCAGAAATGAGATATTACTAATGTTTATAAAATGACAAATTTTATTTAAAAGCTTCTATGCACAGATTTAGAAAGAACAAAACCCTACATGAATCCATCCAATGTTAGGTTGCCTGTAGAATCTCAAATCCATAAATAGATTATTACTTATGTGATCCCTAAGGAGAAAAGAAAATGGAATTTGAGGTTTATCAGAGGCTGACAATCATAACACCATTTTCATTTTATAATTTATTCATATTGCAGATTTCTTCATCACGATCTGTGTCTTCAGGCATTAGTCGTATCCCACTTACACTCCTTCATCCCCCTTATGAACATTTTTCAATTAGTTATAAAACTTCCTACTCTCAACTAACTCAAACTACCACTTTAAGGAAGATTATTTAACTTCCTACAAATAGATTATTTGAGTGGATGAATATGTATCATAAGTCATAACCTTCACATCGGCATTTGTTGTGTTATAAAGTATCTTCCTGAAGATCAAGATGGGGAGCATCTCCACACTCATAATGAAGAAACTGCTGACTACTTTGCCTCCTGTGACTTTGCAATCGAACAAAGATGGAGTGGATTTGAGGCTATTTTTAATTTTGTTATCAGAGAAGACATTGTCAATGCTTCCCGTGTTTGAGGAATTGGTAACATCACTCTCTACCCTGTGATGACATTAATTATTGTGATTGCTAGTATGATGACTAGAAGCAGGAGTACTATTTGCAGGCTGTCTGGATATTTTTGTCCATCATAACAGAAACATTTATAATATCTGCATTTATGTTAATCAAGACATGTTCATGAAACTAATATCTGTAACAAATTCAAGAATCACACTGCAATATGCTAACCAAAACCTACTGAAAATCATCTATTTCCATGACTGATTCACATTCTTGAGAAAAGAATCATATCAATTGGTTTACCCCTTGTTTTGACAAGTTTTGCCATCATTCCATTCCAAAGTGGGACTAGATAGTTGGAACTCATAGATGAAATGGTTGGACTAGTTTGGATTTGATTAATGACCTCTGCATTTTTATCAGCCATTATATTGGAATGTCGTGATCGTTAAAGATCTGTTAAATAATATAGAGTATAACTGTTAACATAGACAAAGAAATGAACTGTCCCGCATTAATTATTTTACAAATTCAAATACCTTTACTGTTAGTTGCCACGTCCTACATTTTGGAATAATTTTGTCATTGATGTCAAGGTTGAGCTAGGTGTCTGCTTGCTTCAGCTACCTGGATGTGTGCTTGACCTGCTTGGTTGTGTGCTTCAGCTGCCTGGTTGTCTGCATCAGCAGCCTACTTGTCTTCTTGTCAGCAAATCTTATGCCAAATCATCCTTATCTTATTAGCAGGTTGAAAAGTCCAAACATATGTGCCAAATCAGGACATTTGGTCAGTATGTGGTCAATTCTTTTTATGGCACGACTTCTCTTAATGTGACGGCTTCTTCAGTGCTTAATATCGAGTTTATTCATATTCAATATAAATTTGAGACTGCTGCAAAATGATTACAATTTTTGAAATGAATGTGGACGTAATTTATTCTATTCATTGTATCGGTTATAAATTTGATAGTCAGAAATGATTATCGGGTGTTTGCTCTTTATTGGAGACAACTTCCTCACTTGCTCAGACAGCTTCATATATTTGATCGTGCCTACTTATTTTTGGAATATCTCCAGGCAACTAAATATTTCAAACTTCTGTTGTGCCTTTACTGGTGTGTGTCGACATGTGTTCCTCTTGTTTGAGGCAGCTAGAGTTGAATTTTCTTCTGATGGCTTGAGACTATATTTGCCATTCTTCCAACGACGGTTTCAGGCATGGCAAGCGGGCATTTTTAAAGCTTCCAAATTTGATATTGTTGTACTCAACAAATATATTTGAAGCGACTTTTGGTGAAACTACATATGTTGATAATTGTGTGAAGACGTGTTGATTTTGGCAGAATAAATTTTTAGCATTTCTGGGAGGTGTTGACATTTAAAAAAAGCAGATACGTAAGGTGTAAATAAAGACGGCTAAAAGACATGCGCCTCCCAAGCCAGCGACGGTTTCACTTTTCTTAGCATTGTTTTGTGAAAATAACGTGGGGAGAGTGCGCAGCAATCAATTTCTGAAGTTTGTCGGGTTCTTCATGCAGCGTCGGTTTCTCTTTGTTGGCAGGTAAGCATATGATCGAACATTAAGACCATTCTATTTTTATGATGGGCAATATACCTTGACAAGGATTTTATTTCAGGAGTTGTGTCTTTATTTTCTAAGGCATTAAAGTCTATAAAAAAAACGTATTTTCTTTTCTAAATATCGAAGTTTCAGTGTTACTGGGCGGCGCATATTTACATATCTTCTTCAGATGACGACTTATGTTTTAAATAAAATTAATTTCTGACGGCCTCTTTGTATTGAGGCGGACATGCTATTTTTGGTCATAATTCCTTCATCTTTAGCACTGGTTTTTTAAGTTGTTGGACCCCCGATGTTTTGAAGAGTCTTCCTTACTATCGACGGCTTCTTGTTATTTTCATTGCATCGGTTACCTAGTGGTTTAAAAAAAAAATCGCATTCATTTTGGGGTAGCTATATGTGAATGGTATGAATGTTTGACGTTTTATGGTAGCAAGTCGTGCTTCTTAAAAAGGCCTCTATATACCATTCGCTATATATGGAAGACGTTTTTTCTCTGGAGGCGGTTTTGTTTTGTAGTCAAAAAATAGAAATGTGATTATCATGATGATTATTTTCAGAAGGAGCCATCTGCTACAAGTTCAGTTTGTGACGTTACAAGAGTTGTATTATTCTTAGAAGATGGCATTGCTTT
Source organism: Sequoia sempervirens (assembly GCA_007258455.2). Classification (NCBI taxonomy): domain Eukaryota; kingdom Viridiplantae; phylum Streptophyta; class Pinopsida; order Cupressales; family Cupressaceae; genus Sequoia; species Sequoia sempervirens. The sequence continues at coordinate 725 of VDFB02123915.1, read as the reverse complement.
TATGAGAGCTGTGTGAGATGGGCAATTTATGAAGACATGAATTGATAAGATGGGTGCAGTGAAATGAAGAAAAAGACGTGTTTAGATGCAGATATGTTCTGTGGCTATGAGAAATGGTGTTGAGATTTTGTGAAGTGTCTTGTATCCTGTTGAAGATACATTTTGGGGTAGCTATATGTGAATGGTGTGAATGTTTGACGTTTTATGGTAGCAAGTCGTGCTTCTTAAAAAGGCCTCTATATATCATTCGCTATATATGGAAGACGTTTTTCTCTGGAGGCGGTTTTGTTTTGTAGTCAAAAAATAGAAATGTGATTATCATGATGATTATTTTCAGAAGGAGCCATCTGCTACAAGTTCAGTTTGTGATGTGTTGGCGTAAAATCTAACACCTCTGGAGTGCAGGTTTGTACGGACAGCTATGTACACTACGCAATGAGTGCTCTTCAAATTAGGAGGGGAAGCTCCCTCGTTGTGCTGGAATGCATGGAAAAGAAAAGTAATCTAAGTCCTATCTTTTTGTTCTCAGCTGGAAGAGGCACAAAGTTAAGAAAACCAAGAACGTTGCAGCTAAGGATTTTCTGGTTTCGCAGATCATTAACTACAACTAAGCTAACTACTTTAAATCTATCCAGTTTCCTCAAGAAAACAGAGTATGAGGAAATGGAGCAGGGATGATTATCGAATGATAAGCCGGGTACAGACTCACAACGTGAAGGCAAGGT
>VDFB02123913.1:0-22783 GCA_007258455.2 Sequoia sempervirens | reverse complement strand
ACTTTTCTTTGCATTTGCTCCATTTATGATCTTGATGATTTTGTTTCCTATATCAAGAATATATCCGCTTTCGACATTTACATCTAATGCTTTAGCAAGTGCTTATTGTTAGAAGCATTTAAGCCCCTAAAATTCCATGAGGATATTTTCATGGCTCTCTAGGAAAAAAATTTCCCTTCCCATATATCTTAGCATTCTACTAATTTTCATCTGCCCTGTATCATCTTCGTCTTGACTTAATTTTTCTTTATTTATCTTTCTACCTTTTTTCTTTCATTCTCCACAATATGAAGAAACTTTAACTATTTAATTTTTGCTTATTCCTAGTTTCTCCATGGTAGCCATCAAGTTTTAATCCTATTTGTTCCCTTAGATATATATTTCCATATCATTCTCCTTTCCTGATCTTCTCTCTCCTTCCTCCAAGGAGCCAATCTTTTCAATTTTCTTGTTCTCCATCACATTTACCAATATCTCCTCTTGGTTGGCTTTTTGGAGACCTACTCTATGTCTATTTGTAATTCCAAATATTTCACATGCCTCTTCCAAATTTGAGGCATTTTCATCAATTTCATAATTGAGAATATCCTCCAGTATTGTGTTTTGCAATGGGATAACAATCATCAAATTCTCCTTTTGCAAATTGACTTCACTTTTTTGGGAAAAAACGTAGATTTTACAATTAGTGGTTCTCCCTCAATACCTAGCACCCTTTTTTTACGTTTTTCTATAGTTAATTTCTTTGATTTTGGGCATATCTCCTCTAGATGTCCTTTTTTATAATAGATTTTTCAAACTAGAGGGGACATATCCAATGTTATCCTTTACTTACACCTCCTAGTCTCTTTGATTATCTCCATCTCATTCTAGAAGGTTGAATTTAAGTCTAATTCAACACGAATTTTTATATACATCCTAAATTCTCCTTCTTAAATTTTTTTTCTTTGCTTTGATAAATGATCCCAATGCATCTCCAATCACCTTGAGGGTTTCTTTATTCTAGTATTTTGATGGCATATTATATAATCTCACCCACATCAATGTTTTCCCAATTGTGTGAGTTAGAGGGTTGAAATTGGGCATCCAATTAATTATATGAAACCCAACTCCATCCATCATTAATGGACCTTGATTGATGATTTCTTCTTTCTTTAATTTGTTTTTACATTATTTATATTAATTTAATATTTTTTGAAGCAATACCTTAATGTATGTATATAATAATAAATAATATGATATCATATGCGATTTTTTAGCTTTCATTTATTTATAGTATATTTTTATATTTATTTATATACATCTTTTGTGTATATATCTTATCTATGTGTTTATCGCATTTATCTATACGATTACTTTCATTTAGTTATTTGTCATGTGCATTTAGTCATTATTTTATTTTAGAATAAGTCCATAGATGTGGGGGGCAACTTTACCATCAAGAACTTGTCCCTTTCCAATTTAAAATTCAAAATTTAAATTGGTCAACTAGCTCCCTTCACCCTTCTATCTTGATTCAACTACATATGCTTTTTGTGATTTCATATTATGTGCTAATTTTTAAATACCTTTAATGCATTCATTCTAATCATCCACAAAATTATAAGGCAATAATTCTAGAGAGCAATTAATAGCAACACACTTAAATTTGGTGTAATAGAAGAGTAAATTTCATATGCATTTTAGGTGCTTGCCTATTGTTTTCAATATTGTTCAATTTCAAGAGATTAATCAAGGTATAATTCCCTCATAGATTGGCGATACAATAACCTAACAAGGTATTTACCAATATCACTAGTCCTCAATCCTAAAAAAAATTATAGTAAAAGGCTATACATCAATTGAAGTTACACTATAAAATTTTAAACATTATTGATGCAAATTTGAAGCACAAGTACAATCCCACAATCACAAATCTACCCGAGATCTATGAACTTGTCATCTAATAGTCTAGAGATCTAGTGTAGAATCCTAGATAGTTATATTGATAGATAGGCTCTATTTTCTTGGTTTGACAAAATCAAAAATTTAGAATCTTATTCATTGCTAGCATTCTTCAATTATCTAGCTAAATGCCATTATCCACCTCAACTATGTTTGCTTAAACTAAACTAATTATACTTATTTAATTATATATTTACTTAATTAACCTAAATTAACACAAAAAATATTATTTTTCTTTTCAAACTTTATTTTATCCTCCAAAGAATGAAGAAAGGGAAAAGCAAGTCCAAAGTATTTCATACCCATAAACATAGGGTCAATTGATACTCTCTATTAATAAAAATAAATAGACAAGAAATTCCATAATAAACAAGATAAAAGGATACACATTACATGAAAATTGTGCCCCAACTAGAATATATACATTACTAACTAAAATAGGTGATAAAATAAACAATTCCTAAGGTAGTTCTAAATTTTCTAACACCTATTAAAATTATATCTTCTAAATCACAAATAAGAAGAGTAGCAACATGAAAATTTGAAATTTTAATAAAGCTACTCTTCTAAACATGTGATTGACCTAGACCATTCCCATTGAATTGACCATTTCCATTTGTTTCACTAGCGGGCTTCCAGGAATTTCTTGATTTGCGTTGGAAGTAGATGATCCATGTTACAATTTCAAGAATGATAGCAATTGCACCCAAAGAGATAATGACACCAATGTAAGCATCCTTCCACTTTTTCTCAGGAACTAAGATGTCAAAGCCTTTAAAGATGTTTATTATACTCAATGCAATCACTGAATAACCAATGGAGTGGTGATATACATTCCAATATACGCGGAACTTGTGATCCTTCTTAGGCCGTAAGAGTAGTGCAAATACCTACAAGTTAAGAAAAGTCAAACTTTAAACTTGATCAAAAGAGCAACATTTCAAGAAAATATTAATTAAAAGCATTCAATTTTGTATTGCACTTGCTTGTAGAAAGGTTTAAACAACTAGTGTGTTATGGTAATACATAAGTTGTTTATGTGGGACAAGTTTCCCTACATATACATCCAATGCATTGATTATAATGTCTCAATTATTTACTATAATATATTTGCATTACCTGTAAAGTTGCAAGGCAGAAAAGTGCAATCCCAATTAATCTGTGTGAAGTTTGTTCTACACCTTTGCTATAGTTGCCCAACTTCAAGCCAGTCACCCAACCACTTACTCCAATAATATACCCAGAGGATTGGCATATGGCATGGAGGTAAAACCATGCAGGATCTGCAACTTCAAATGTCTTGACATATCTAGCAATCATGACTCCAATGGGCATCAATATACCCCAACTAACAACATTAATTATCCCATGCCTCTGAATTCAAAAAATGTAAGATTGTTAGAATACTAATATAATTCATATTGTATTGTATAAGTATTCTAGGTCAATCAACTTTAGAAAAAAAAATAGATTAGCTATAATAAATCAACGAACTGTTAATATTTTATTAAATATATTTATATGATATTTCAATGGAGATTTTCTTTAATAGCAATAAAATATTAGAAATTATTTGCCTTAATCAATGATAAAAATTGGTAAGAAAAATATATTTGATCTAAGAAATCTTTATCTTCAAACTACAATTTCACAAAGAGTTACTGAGATACAAAAGGCAATTGAATTTTAAATAGATTCTAATTAATTAAAATTGAAAATTAGAAAAATGTTAAAAAAATATTTTAACAAAATAAATATTGATGAAATTTTTTCTATGGACTTGTTGTTGGAGAATCCCAAGATCTAAAAGCACGAAACAACCTTCCACTAGTGAACAAAATATGAGTACAATATGATATCTATCATATATAAAATGAGAGTGTTTTGCAAGCTCCAATAAGAACTGGATGAGTTGATGTAAGACATGAGGACATAATTCATCCTCATGTTGATTGCTCCCACAACATGTGCACTTCATTTAAATTGAGCACAATACTATGTTTATTATATAAATGAAGAGTATGTAAAATGTACATAGAATTCTTGTAGATATAGGCAAGGACAAGGAGGTGAGAAGGTAGGAGACAATGACTAGCTACCCCTCCAAAGGTGCAACACTTGTGAGTTCACTTGACAAGTGTGTGAGCAGGTGGCAAGTATGCATGTGCTAGGTACCTTAAATGATGAGGACATGTGTCTCAACCACATGAGATAAGACAAAACCATGAAAAAGCCTAAGTAAACTTAAGCTAAGTGTGAATATGTCAATCCTAGAAAGGTGATATCCTAACTAGATATGTAAAGATACTATTTACACTAACACCTATAGCTAATATATCACTTTATCACTTTATGTGTGCATAAAAATAGTAAGTATACATTCTATATTAAAGAATAATTAGAAAACATACACCATAATAAAATACAAATGATTTACAAGTTTTAAATTTTGATTAAATTCTTAATAGTTGGATAAAAGCTTTAAAATTGATTAAAGTATCTATAGATGATAAGAAAGCTATAAAGGAGATAGATCAACTCTTAATAATACACTATTTTTCCTCTCTTGTGAAGGGTTTTGCATAAGATTAAATACTAGATTTAAACTTACTAATGTAAATACATGTAAAAGATCCCAATTTTATTTTAACATATAAATAATGGACTTAACTTAATAACAAATTTTAAATAAATATAATTGTGCATAGACGTTACAGTTTAGATACCTATAATAACATACTTTGAAATTTAAAAGAAAAGGGGTTAAGTCCTTCATTTAATCAATATAAAATAATTATAAAGCATTTTGATCTAAAAAGAAAAACTAAGAGTCATTCTTATCTTAGTCTGTATATTATTGACTTCTAACATAATTTTTCAAAACAAACATATTATTGGCTTCTTCTAAATTTTCAATAAAAGACTTTGAGACAAAATGTTGTATTTAATTTCTAGGTGTCAATAATTGTTCTTTAATATAGTCTAATTTTAGTTAATAAAAATATGAAAAATTATGATATTGCTATTAGAATTAACCATGTAGTTATTTCGAGCCAAAATCATTGACCCATGTTCCATGACTAACAGTTCACAAGAACCCATCTCTCATGACTTGAAAAACTACACAATTAAATTCTGATAGCAATATTATAATTTGACATGCTATGAAAAATACCTCCGATTTAACATAAGATGTAAAATTACTATTAATTATTTAACTGTTAAACTGAATGATATATTCACCATACTCTCTTTAAACTTGGGCCTGACTTTCCAATACAATTTAAACTAAAAAGTGAAGGCCAAAATACAACTGACTGTTTGAGCTCTTCATTTATATTTGATGTATATAGACAGACAAAGCCTGGCTTAATCTGCATCTTGATGCCTCTAAACTTTAAGCATTTGCAAAGATTTTGAATTGAAAAGGTATGGATGTTAAAAACAACAGTACTTACATTCTTGAGAGTCTGGTGAGGAATGCCAGAAGGAGCAGAGGTGGCTCCACTCTTGATATTGAGTGCCCCTAAACTCCTGATATTTGCCCCAGAAGTACTATGTATGCCAGGACTCAAGTTACTGACTGAACTGCCCACCTGCCACACCTGATTGACACTGGTCTGGTTGGAATCAAGTACCAGGGATGCAAATATTGTAATCTTCCCACTGCTACTCTCATACACAGCACTCTTGCTGGTCACAGTGATGCTAATCTTTGAAGGATTCAAAGCAGCAGTCTTAGAGACCACATTATATGTGTCCACTACAGTTGATCCATTACTCAACCGAAAGGCAATCAGAGCCTGTGTACCAATCATCTGTAACCCCTGTGGGTTTATACCCCAACCTACCCATCCCCCAGAAGCAGCAGGAGCAGCCTTGAAAGCTATATCTAACGACCCATTCCCTACATGGTGGATATATGACAGAGTAGCTCCTAATGCATTTAGATTGTTACAGAATTGGTAAGTTTTGGTCTCACCAACTGTAAATTTTAAAGGGCAACTTGAATCAGAAGTCTGTGCAGCCACATTCCAACCAAACATCAGCACAGCAGCTCCCAATATCAAGAACAGGGGACGCCCCATAATTGAAGTTGTAACAGTTTTCTCCCTTCAAATTTCCCTCCTCAGAATCCAAGCTTGAATGTAGGGAAGTTTGAATGTAGGGAAGTATGATTGTTGGGGTATTTGAGCAAGTGCAATGTATAATATAATATAGGGAGAAGCAGAGGTAGTTGTGGAAATAAAATACAGGAGAGTGATGGAAGACCAATTCCAATACGCGTTTGTTCACCATCTTTCCCTTCGCTTGTACATTTGTTAAATAACGACAGTTTCATCAGTATACCCAATTTACTGATGAACTGGCATTTGTCTATTGTTGACCTGGTAGTTTTATTGGTTTCACTTGACTTACACAACACCTACTTATTATGCTTCCCATACAATGACGAAACTTGTTAGGTGAACCATTTTCTTGTTCGTTTAACAATAGTTTTTCTTTTCTTTGGGCCCCCCTCGATATGCTTCTCTCTCCCACTTCTCCCATTCACACCCACCAAAGCAAGCATATTCATGTGTCTTTTTGACAAGTGATTGAGTCTTTTCTGCTCTAAAATCTCAACCATGGATTATATATGTCCATTTTCAATTAGTTTTTAATCTAAAAAGGGTGAAGTAGGTTTTGAGGAGGTCTTGAAATCCTATTATAAAAAGTTAAGTAGTCACAGTTTGGTCAAAATATAGATAATCTTCCTTTTTAATTAGTTGCACCCAATGAATATAAGAAATTAAACGAGGGAAAAAAATACATGATTTAATCATAACAATAAATAATGAAAAAAATTAAGCATATGTAAATATGTATAGCATTGTATAGTAAAGTAGGTTTTGAAGGGGTCTTGAAATCCTATTACAAATGTAAAGAAGTAGTCACAGTTTGGTCAAAACATAGACAATCTTTCTTTTTTTAATTAGTTGCACCCAATAAATATAAGAAATTAGAAGAGAGAAAAAAATGCATTATTTTATTTCATAACAATAAATAATTGAATAAAATGTAAGCACATGTAAGTGTATAGCATTGTATAATATACTTGTAAGCATATAAATGAAAGATAATTATCAAGGTAGATGGAATTAGGTTGCCCTTAGAATAGGTGCATGATAAGATAAGATGATGTAAATTTTTTGCACATAGATAAGAGATAAGCATGAAGATGTGTATAGTAAAGTTACCCCTAAAATTGGCAAATGATAAACAAGGATGGCCCCAAAGGCTACATAAATATCATATAAGTTTATTGAGCATGTGATCAAGTCAAAAGATAGTGTATAAGTACAAATAAATAGAAAACATTCATGAATGCATGTGTAAAGATGATTGTTGTTAGGATATATTTCGTGGAAATAAATTTAAAAATTAATGAAAGACTAGACCACTTTGAGGAGGGACCTCTAATTTAATCAAAAAATAATGATGTGAATTTAATATTAAAATTTTTGAAGGTTTGGGAAAACCTTTCTCAAGTACTTATCTATAGGCATAATATATAGGGAAGTCCACACACCTTCATCCTAATTAAAACAACTTAAAGGAATAATTAAAATAAATAAATGAAACTATTAAGATTATGCTTACTACAAATGCTTCTTATTACAATTAGGAGTATAGAATATTTGTTGATAAACAAGGTGAAATTATTGTAATAAAAAAGTTTCAAGTGTATACAAATCTAAAATTTAACTACATAACATTGGATTAATTAATGTTCTATTTTCAATAAATCTATATTTGTGGACCGAAAGCCCATTTCTAGTGTCTCCCTTGGTCAAAGAGTGCATATGTATTCTTCCTCTTCTTCCCCCTATCATTAGAGTTACCCTTCCTAGCATAACTTTCCTCCCAACTCCATCTTTTCCTTTATTCCTAACAGAATATTGGAATTCTTTTGAACCTAACATCTCTTCCCTTTAATCCCATTCTTTTTCCCTTGCCTTGTCAAAGTTTTGGACTTATCCCATTCAGTATGCCTCTTTCCCAGACCTCAACCCTTAACAAGCAATAAGAGTTTGATGTTTTTAATTTAATTTAATTTAATTTTTTTCCGTAAAGGTGGCTATGCCACCAAATATATTAATAAAGAAAAGTATTACATAAGATGATGAGTCGCTAGATAGAAACAAAATGCAACTCAAATTTATGGTTTGGGCCAAAAAGGCCAAATCAAGAGAAAATATAGATCCAACCAGGAGAAAATTCAAAATCCTAGGAAATACATTTGGAGAACAAAGAGAAAATCTTGAGACCAAAGAGAAAGAACCCACATTTAGACCAACACACCAAAGCTTCCATGCTAGACGAAAATGTTTCCAAATTGAAGTATTGAAGACCTGTAGCAAGATACCAAGAGACAAATTCTTCCAACAAGAAAGATCCCATCAAAGAGAAAGAACAACAAAACTTATCAAAACTTGAGAAGAAAGAAGAACTAACTCAAGTAGTGCTTCCTTCATATGAAGCTATATCAGAAGGTGGAGGGAAGTGGAGTTCTTCATGTGGCTCCACAATAGCATGTTGGATCAAAAGACAAATTGCTTTGACTAACATATAGATTGGATCACTTACAGAATTTTCGTATTGGTGGGATAAAAGTCTCAATCAAACTTTGAACTCATTGTTGTTTTCATTTCACAAGCCATAATACATCGTTGAAAGAAGTTTTAAAAGGCAGTAGCGAATGAGAAGGTGTTTGCTAATAATGCCACCAACGAAACATGAACCCTACAATATATCATATCTTTCCAAGGCTTGTTGAAGAGAAGAGAGTGGGAAGATATGGGGCAACAAATATGTGCCTGCTAAAAATTTAACCATCTTCATGTCACCTAATATATCCATCAGATTGGAGACAAATTGGGAGGCCATTTCATATGGTAGAACCATGGAGTGCATATCAAGCCAATTGAAGCCTAGAACAATTTGTATTGAATCAAACACTTTCTTGCATTCAAAGGAGAATGTTTTTCTTAATTTTTCCTTTGTGTAGGGTGTATCAATCCTCACTTCATGGAAATGGGGAGGCACCAAGACCTTGAATAAATTGTCCATTCAACAACCCAAAACAAGAGACACAATAATCTACAAGATGTCAAACACAGTACAGAGCAAAGAATGGAAATTTCCATGGAAAAATGGAGAATTTAACTTTGCTAGGAGTGAAATTGCAATTAATGAACCAAAGAGGATGGGTACTCTCCAGTCAAATCAACATGCCAAGTGTTGTTCTTGGAAATGAAGGAAGGTGTTGGAGATTGCGATTAACAAAACATCCACTAAAATTACATTCTCCAAAGTCAAAATGCTAGAATAAGAACTTGTGGTCGGGTGCCAGAGAAACAAAAAGAATCAATGCTATATTTAGCCCCAAATTTCTGGACCACCGCCAAAGCCAAAATGAGTAGCTTGGCAAGAAACATTAATTCCAAAATTAAATCTCCAAAATATACCAAGAGAATGTCTGAAAGGAGGACAAAAACAATAGAAGGAAAGAACAAAGGTACCTTTAAGAATTTCTTCTTGGAAATGGCAAGCATAACACATGCCTGGAGGAATTCATCTTGTTAGAACCTTTGAGGGCCATCGAGCAAAATATGCCATTTCAATATCCAAGACAAATACATGTGATGAGGAGGGTAGTGAATGCTTAGGAAGTCGATGGTAACCAAGGATTCCCCTCATTAAATACAATATAATGTCAATTACGGGGGATACAATTCCCATATTTTAATAATTCAAAATGTCATCATTAAATTGAACATCAGAGTACCATACCAAAAAATATTAACACCTTAAGACTGTTGCAAGTCTTGGAAAAATAGCATGCATTCTTCTAGCAAGAATTCTCTGGGAGGAAGATTCTCATCAATCTCTTTGTTGGCCAAGAAATCAGCCATAACATTATATTCTCTAAAACAACACGTGCAATTGTATATTTTGAAAAAAAATCCAGTTGAACAAGAATGAAATCTAGAATATATTTCAAATTCCATGAAGGAGAATCCCTATTTTTTAAAGCTGTGATTGCTATCATAGGATTGCCTTCAATAAAGAGTTGAGAAATTGAAAGATTATTAGCAAGTTTGATTCCATGACTCAAGGCTCTGAATTTTGCCACATTGTTAGAGCCCTCCAGAATTTGCTCGCATGCTACTCTAATAAAATTTCCATTCCAATCTTATAAAACAACAACAATACTTGATTTCCCTGAATTACCCCTAGAGGCTCCATCAAGGTTTAGTTTGATGAAGCCATGGGCAGGAGGAGCCCAAGAAGAGTTTGATGTTGCAAGTACCACATAAAGGATTTTCCTACCCAAAATGACAATGGCATAAATTCACATTTGATTTCAAGTGGAGAAGGAGAAGAAAATAAATAAATCTTAAGAGGGAAAAATAAGAGTCATTTTTCTTGCACCCCTCAACCAATCACTTGTTTTTTGGGTGTCATTAATGTGATGGTTGCATCCACAACCACTCATGGTTTTGGTATAGATATTAGATGTTGTTTTGGTGATATCTCATATCAATCATGGATCTCTTCCCTAGGCCATTTGAATGCATTGAAAAATATATCTTGTCAACTTTTCATTATAGAGATTATGAATGATGATCCTACATGAAAACTGTTAGAATTGTGAAAAACATGAGCCACAGGATCAAACAACGAACAAAGACACCTTCCACGTAAGAGATATGCAAACAATATATGTAATATTTCTCAACAAGGAAAAGTTATAGAATGAAACTCAAGAATATTTAAGGAGAATAAGAGTCCTCAAAGGTTGAGAGTTCGAGAGATAATACAATGAGGGTTGAGTTCTATATAGGAGCAACCCTAAATGGTAAAGGGATTAGATCATGACAAGGGTCAACATCACATGCAATGAGACATAATGATCTAATAATAACTCTCTAGTTAATATAGTAAATCACTCCTAAGTTTATCTTAAGTGCATGAGAATAAATTAGACTAATAATTAATTAAATATTAATTAATTATTAGCTAATGCATGATCACTCTAACAAAAACCCTAGAAAATACTACTCAGAGGTGTGTGTTCAAAGGTGTCAAATCTAAGGATGAAAACCCTATGATTTATGGTGAGTTAGGGGACAAAAAAAACTTTGATTTAGCATGTCTAAGAATGAAACCTCTTTAACTAGAGAATGTTCTTAGCTAGTGGTCTTAAGTGAGCTTATGGTCATAAATTCCTACTACATTAACTTCATATGATTCACTATTATTGTGGGTCAAACACCATAGTTTATGCAAATGCACCTATTATAGTAATAGGATATTTTGAGTATACTTTCAATGTAATTTGTGTTGGTATCCCAAAGTATTGTAAATATTCTTGATCCATTTATTAAAAGGCTTAATTATGGTATTTTTAGCTATGATTATTGTTGTACTAGTCGATTGTAATACATTTTAAATGCATTTAATATAAGTTAAAGTTTTATATTCTAGTTCTCATCCTCATGGGGTTCAATGTGTAAATTTAGGTATCCCTATTAATGTGTAAATAAAAAATAGCTTTAGGTTGTTAGTGTGACTATAAGAGCTATGATGGTCTAATTTTTTACAAGATAAGATTTTGTAGATTGACCCAATGTATATTTATATATTCATTCAACAAAAAATTCATAGGTTCCACCATTTGAGAGAGTAGGAATGTCAAAGTTTGGCACATTTTTAGTCTTAGAGCTCTCAAGAGACTTTATTGTATTGATGTAGCCCAAAAGGATTAGGATGTATAGGAAATGAAATGATGCTACTAATTTAGTATTAACCAAACAACCTAGACATATTGGCAATATTCATTGGGTGTCATAAAGAGTGGAACACAAAATATTTCTTAGTACCCTTACTCGAAATAAAATTATTATTTTTACAACATTATGTTTGCTAGCATTACAATAAAAATGTTAGGAGTTGGAAAAAACCAATAGATACTTTGCTAGGTTTACCTAATGAATCATTGTATATTTAGATGAAACACCCATACATTATATAGTTTAAGAAAATAATCATGCTAATCTTTAAAAACAAATTTGGTCTCAATATTCTTAAGAGACTTTGTTAGACTAATGTATCCCAAAATAATTAGGATTCATGGATTTAAAAATGATTCCTTTCATTAAAATTAATTACCCATCAAAGATGTGTTGCTGTAATTTTGTTGAATGCACAAGACAACTAAGAGGGGGGGTGAATCAATTGTAGCTTAAAACTTGAAAACACTCATACACATTTAGATCCATATTAATATCACAATGAGGATTATCTCACAATATAAAGTAACATAAACATCGCATATAATAGGGCTCACTTCCCAAAGAAAGAAAGGCTCACTGCCAGAATAGAAAAGAAGATAGAGAAGAATGCTACATAGAGAAATCCATCTCAATACAACAGATAAATCCACCACAATATCATTAACACCTTTGCAACATGAATGAATAATTGTAGACACCTTCTTCTTATTGCATCTAGTGATCTAACACATGAAATATCACACTAAAATTTCCAAATTCACACTCTAACACTCTACAATTTGCATCATTCACATCTCTCTTGTCTATCTCATAACTGCTCAACAACTCAACTCTTATTTATATCATCTTCAACCTTGAAAAAAAATTTCAAGGTTGAGTATGCACATCAACCATGCAAATTCAAATTAGGTCAGCCCCAAAACACTTCCATGGCAGATAAAAGTGAAGGAAGACCACACCATTCCTTATTTGGGACCCAAATCTATAACACCATGCTACAACACGCTTCTACAAATAATAAATATACACAACAATTAGTGTAAACATCAAGGTTGGTTGTTACCAGTGTAAACACCATTAAAATTTTAACTTCATGCTTCCTTTGATACAAAAACACTTCATGGACAACAAATTTCACCTAAACATATCCTAGAATGTTCCACAAACACTTTGAAATCCAACAAAATCCTTCGCAACAACTCTCACCTAAAAAGTTTATACACCTAGTACACTCAAACAACTCTACCATATACTACAACTTAAGAAACCATCTTCTGAAACACCAAACCTTGAACACCTTTGACTAAAGAAAGATACCAACACAATCAACACACCTTTAGATCTGTGATACTTGAAATCACTCTATGGAGAAATGTGGAGCAAGGAAATTCCCCCCAAACACTTTTGCAATACACTATTCACACACTGGTGAACACAACTTCTTCTACACAACGATCTAGCACACCAAATTTTGAATACAACACCTTTGAACACCTCTAATCAAAATATCAAAATGAATAGGAAAATCTTCAACCTAGAAGAAATGTGGAACAACACCAAACACTATTCTACAACATAGAACAACATTACAACAAAGTATTTCCTTTTTTATCATTTTCTCTCAAAATCACTTGAAAACCAAGCATTAAAGACACATCCTCATCACCTTCATCACTTCCTCATCACCACCAAGCCAACTACATTGCAACTCAACCATATATCCATAGACAAAATCTTATCAAAGCAACACTAGAGGTTGACATCACTAGCTTACTCTTGAAAGCATAATGTAACTAATCAAAGCATCATCAATGCAAAAATCTCCCCCAATAATGATTTCCTTCCTTCTACAGTTGACACTAATGACAACACAAGCTTGTTGACATTAATGACAACACTAATGCTCATATTTTCAAAAAAAAAAATTATGCCACAAGGTGTGGAATATGATCAATCTATACCTCTTTCTCTCACTCTCATCCTCTTTCTTTCTCACCATCTCCCCTTCTTACTCTCTATCTATCTTCCCATCTCTCTCTCTTTCTCTAGATTTCTCTCCCTCTCTGTCTATGTCTCTTTCTCTCTCCCACTCTCTCCCTTTATCTGCATTTATTGTTGTAGTATGTTGTCCTATTGCTACCCAATTTTTTACACTTCTTTCACCCACTTAACTATGAAAGTATTTTTTCAAACAATTGGCAACCTTACTGATTTACATTCTTTACCATGTCATTTTAACAAATAGTTTTCTTGATGGTTTTAATGTTTTGTTTCAAATTTGCAAGGAATTGTAGAATTAAACATGCAACTCAAAATAAAGATTATTGAAGTAAATATTCTTTCAATAATCACATTAATACAAATACTTGATCTAATTTACAAATAACACCATATTTTTCCATTAAATAACTCAAATGTTACAAACATATTACAAAATCATAATGTGTTGTTTAGAAATAAACATAATATGCACCTTCAGTAGATTCCTCCACTATAGAATGCCACGCCAAACAAGAAAATCCAATCTCCAATGTATGAACAACATATGAACAACAACAATGAACTTTGAGTTTGTAGTAGTCCAACAAACACTAAAATAATATGCTCAACATAAGGAAAATTATTATAATTTAATCAACAACAACTAGACAAAGAAAACCACGATCCAAGCTTTTAGAAAACTCCATTTCCAAGGCACAAATCTGTAACACATTTAAGTTAAAAACCCCAGCGCCTAAGGCACAAGATGGTCATTCCATTCCATGTCATTAATCCATAATTAAATATATACTTCAATCTCCAAATCGACTAGCATAAATAAATCATTCAAAACTTCAAAACACTAGCAAACTCCAAATACAACTCTAGGGAAGGCATCCAACACCAAGAGTTTGCAATCAAACTAGAATTCCTACAAATTTATCTCTAAAGGGAATTTTACAAAAAAAATGAACCAACTATGAATGTGTTGTGAAATACCTAGAAGATATCTCCAACAAATACTAGTAAGAGTATATTTTTCACTATCGTAGTTAGTCTTCTTGAAGATGGTTTTCATCCTTAAGAAGGCTAAGATGGACCAAGTCCAAATCTCCATAACCATGTAGGGATTTCTTATAGAGAAATGTAAAAATTTATAAACTTCACATACCAAATGAGCCCTCCATCCCCCTTTTTATAAGCTTTTCAGGGAACTTTCTAGAAACCCCCCTTTAAAATCACTTTATTGATTTATTAAGCCTTTTAACTCCAAAAAGTGATTTAATTTACTTTTTAAACATTTATGGCACTTAAAGTCACTTTTAAGTGTCTCAACATTTAAAAATTTGTGTTCTCTTTCCAAATAATAATTATAATTCATGTTTGGATGGAACCTGTGGTAGTTGTGGTGGTTTAAAACATTTGGAAAATTGAATACACACATTAAACACAAATATAATTAGAAATGATCTTTGTCGATTATAAGAAATAAAAATTAGCGGTATACAATTTTAAAATATGAAAAAGAGGCCCATACCCATGTAAATTAGTGAGCGAAGAAATAGGTGTAATAGAATTTATGGCTCCTTGAGAGAAGATAGTATATGAGTATGCAAGTTATACACATAGAGTTTGATGGTTAGATGAAAATTTTAATTTATTGTAAGAGAGGGGGACCACCGCATGCAAGAACCCAGGTCACGAAGGGTCAAGACGCAAGAGGCTTCCCTAACTTACCTCAGTTAAGTGTATTATTTAGGGTTATAAGGATGAGAATGATGAGGACTACAATGTCACACAATTACTCTATAATCTCAAGTTTTAATGTGGGGCTAGGAAGGTCAATTTTTCAGTCCAAATCTATGCCTCAGGGAGCTCTCTACTTGAGGACTTCAATGTGGACTCTGGACGACAACCCGACGCACTGGTGTCTCTAAAGCATGTTGTAGTCTATATGGTCAAATAGTAGCAAAGACAAGGTTGAACTCACCAAAATGACTAACGACCTAGCTACTCAACTAAAAGGCCATAATGACACTAGCAAGTAAACAAAGTATTCTCTAATGTTATAAAGTAAATAAGCAAGAGTGATGAAAATGAGGAGAATCTCACCAATGAACTCGTTCACCAGCTGATCCTCTTAGAGCTCGCACCTACACAGGGTGCTGTCATAATAGTGGTTTACAATTCCTGAGAGGAACAATTTTAGCTGAAATCACATATTTTTAGAAAATATAATGATTTAAGCCTTAAAAAGTTCCATTTTAATGATTCCAAT
Organism: Sequoia sempervirens; assembly: GCA_007258455.2. Classification (NCBI taxonomy): domain Eukaryota; kingdom Viridiplantae; phylum Streptophyta; class Pinopsida; order Cupressales; family Cupressaceae; genus Sequoia; species Sequoia sempervirens. The sequence goes on along the minus strand of VDFB02123913.1, from coordinate 6,742 downwards.
TGAAGAGGGTTTGATCAAATCACCTTAGATCAAACCCCCTTGGATAGAACCTCGTTAGTTTTAAACCATACCTATAAATGCATCTCCTTTACACCTATCAAAATGCTGATAAAAAATTAGTTTTGATTTAGATTTGGGGGATTAAATGAATTCATTTAAAATTTATTTCAAATGATTATGGTATTCCTTAGAACAAGCTATCCAATGAATATAATTTTAATATGTTTTGGTTTTGTTATGTATTTGTTTTTTAAGTTTTATTAAACATAGGTTTTTCATCGAAAATGAATTTCTTTGTTCTTAACATGTGGAAAAATAGAAGATTATCAAAAAAAAAAATTGAAAAATATGAGTGCACTAGATATTGAAGTCCTTGATCCAACAAAAAAATTTAAATTAAATTTTGACATATACAAAAAAAGTTACGCGTTATATTTATATGTCCGAATTGTAATTGTTTGAATTTGAAACTTCATTAAGGAAAAAATATTCAATAAAAAACTATTTAACCAAGTGGAAGCACTAGATATCAGAGTTACAAATCTAAATTTGAAAGAATTAGAATTTTATCCTTCATGGAAAAAAAGTTATGCGTTATATGGTGTGCGTCACTTTTTAAAAATGTTGTTTTTTGAAAAAAATCAATTTTTGTGGGAGATGGAAAAAGAAGTGCAATTTGATTCCAAAAATTTTGAATTTTTTTTTTTTAGAATCTACAGACAAAATTTAATGAGACTCTAGTTTACACCATCTTCAAATTCCTCATAGTTTAGCCGCTATAGGTGCCCGAATGTGAAGATTTAGTTAAAAATAATAATTTCAGTGTCTAGTTTGGCCAAAAATTGTAAACCACTATTATGGGATCACCGTGCACAACAAGAGGGAAAATTTTGGGTGGCTGTATAGGGGCCTACCTCAGTCAAACCCCCATTTAGGTGTTTCTACAACCATGAACAACGAAAAGAATGAGATAAAGAAGAAATAATGCAAAGAAAGCACAAGTACTACAAAACAGTACTATGCTACCCAACCAAATGATAGAGGAGAAGAGAGGGAAGCTTACCACCTCCACCAAGAGCACTCAAGGCTGCTTGGGGGAGCAATGAGAGGAACTCAAGCCTTTGTTGTGAATGGTGTGGTCCCAAACGTGCTCTACCAAGTTGATGGAGTGAGATGTTGCTGGAATGGAATGCTTGGAGTGAGTGAAAATGAGCTTGTGAGAGTGAGAGTATGGAAGCTTGAAGTGTGCAAGAATTGTCAAGAAGTTCAAGTGAAGTTGTTAAGGATCCAAATGCAAGTTGAAAGAGTGAATATGAAGGAATGAGGAAGAAAACAACCATATTCGGGTCGGTCGGCTGAAGGAGGCGTTACAACTTCACTGCCAATGAGAAGAGTAATGCCTCTATTGCCTCAGCCATAGGAATCTTCTCGGGACGTAACCACGCCGCGTGGACATCTACATGTTGCGTGAGCGTCCCCAACAAAATTTCCTCCACCGACACACAAAATAGGCACCACGTGGACCGCCAACAATGGGCTTAAGTAAATGTAAGCCTCTGACTTTGGTTTTATAAGGTGGATAAAGGAAAAAAGGGGAATTGCACCTAGGGTGCAAATTCACTCTTATAGATTTATGTATGGATACATTTCCTCTTGGTACCATTATGTTCATTATATATTTTTTAGATAACTATGAAGTCTAATAATAGTACTACAACTCTATTTAGGTTCCCATATTTGTACATATAACATTCATTCATACATTTTGTAGCATAAAGAAAGACAGAAAGATATTGAGAGAGCTTAATTTTTGTATTAGGGGATCATACATATTCTACATAGTTTGTGCAAGGTTTATTTGGAATTTTCTATGGTAATTTAAGTAATAGGAATACCATCTTAGTCAATACATCATATGGTCATATAAGAATACATCACAATTCAATGATTTGTGATGTTCTACTAGTTGAATAAGATGTATAGGATAGAATCATTAGGTGACTTTGACCATATGTTAGATATAGTGCAACAAGATATTATAGATGAACTATATAATTAAAATTAACATTTTAGTTCCTTACATAGTTTTTTTGTATTATGTATTTCAATATTAACTTTTTTGCACAATTCAATATAGGCCATCTTTACATATTTATTAGAGATGAATGAAATGAATGAAAAATAGATTATTATCCATCAAGATTTTGAGAAAAAAATCAATCAATAACCCTATCACAAAGAGGGAAGACCTTGAGTATCTTATAGGATCTATGGATGTTGTCAAAGCATGACTTCAAAGATACCAAATGAAGAATTCAAATGTGTGGTTGTTCAAGGACTTTGACACATATAGGATAAAATTTTATTAAGTTCTAACCTTGTTCTTTCTTCTAACATTTAATTGATCAAATATTGGGGTAGACCATAGAATAAGAACTTGTGAAAAGGCTCGCGGGTTTGATCATGAAGAAATACTTGACATTATAAAAGGTAGAGAAGACTTGTATGGTTTATTGGATTTAATTGTTACAATGGAACACACGTTTTATATTTTGTAATGTATATTGTTGAATTATTAAGTTTTATGTATTGAGTACATTTTATTTTAGTCTATTTATTTATTGCTATTAATACCAATTTAGGTAAGTGGTGCCAAAAAAGATTCCACCTTCACATGGTTAGTGTTGTTAGTAGAGAATTATATTCTTGAAGTGAAGAAAATATCTCTCTTCACCCATCTCTCCATTCCTCTCTCTCTATCATTATATTTTTTGCTCTCTTTCTATCCATCTCTATATTTCTCTTTGTCCCTCTCTATTTTCCTTTCTTCCTCTATCTCTCTCTACCTCTCTCTTTCATCCTCTCACTCTCTATCCCTTCTTTCTCCCCTCTCTCTCCCTCCCTCTTTATATCTCTCCCTCTGTCTTTCTACCTCTCTGTCTCTCTCTTACTCAACTCTCTCTCCCTCTATCTCTCTATACACATATCTCTCTACCTCTGTATCTCTCTCTTGCTCAACTCTCTCTCCCTACCTCCATGTATCTCTCTTTCAAATATCCCTCTCTTTCAACACACACTCTTTGTTTTAATCCCTCTATATATATCTCATAGAAAGGTAGAGAGAAATATAGAGATAGAGAGATATAGAGTGACATGAAGAGAAAAAGTGTATATGACTGAGAGGTTTAGAGATAGAGAGGAAGATATAAGAAGGTGAGATAGAGAGAAATTTAGAGAGAGATGGAGGGAAAGAGAGAAAGAGGAAGAGAGAAGGGGAGAGGGGGAGAGAGGTAGATAAACAGAGAGGGAAAGAGATAGAGAGAGGAATAGAGAAATAGATATTGAGGAGATCAAGATAGAGGAAGAGATGGAGGAAGAGAGAAGGGGGAGGGATATGTGTGTGTTTGTATATATATAGAGAGGGGGGGGATATGGAAGAAGGTAGAAAAGGGAAGGAGAGTGAGGGAGAGAGATGGAGAGAGGTAGAAATAGAGAGGAAGAAATATAGATAAAGAGGGAAAGAGAGGAAGGGCGAGGAAAAGAGGAGATATAGAGGAAGGAAAAAGTGGAGAGATTTTTTTGTTCCATTACACGTGACACCAAATGGGTAATACTAACATATCTAGGTTGGATAGTTAATGCTATGAGAGGTATCATTTCATTTCCCATGCATAGAGAACATTTTGGGCTACATTTTTTTGGTAAAGTCTCTTAAGATCCCTGAGACAAAAAATGTGATAAAATTTTACATGCTTGTTCTCTCAAACCGTTGCACTTATGGATGACATCTAAACTTATAGCTAGGAATTGGTTCAATATATAGTAGCCTCTCTCAATTTCCTCCAACTCCCTAATAGTTTCCTTGTAGTGAAAGTAAATCATAATTCTATAAAAGCTCCAATTTTATTCAATATAAGGGTGCTAGGAAAAATATTTTAAGTTCCAACAACATTAAATAGATAACACCAACATGTCTAGGTTGATTGGTAAATGCTACTTGAGATGTCATTTTCTTGCCCATGCATCTCAATCCTATTGTGATACATTTCTCCAACAAAGTCTTGTTGTGACCCCTCACAACATATCCCTAATTTTAGTCAAATTATGAACCCTTTCTTTTTCAAGTCTTGTTGAGTCACATTGATGACATCCCTCTTGCCCTTGGTTGCATGTGACTAGTTATTTTGGTACTCATGTTTTATTTGGTGAAGTAACACTTTGTTTTCACAATTTATATTTGTTGCATGTAGCCTTTCATTGCCTCAGTTGGATCGTGTCACAAATTGCATTTAGTTTGCTAGTCACGATTTTGATGCATTGTCATCTTGTGCCTTTGTTGCACTTTGACTTTTTTGCTTATTGTATTTGTGATTATGTCACAATCATTCTATGTTGTCACATATGCGTTGTTAGGTAATGCCACTTTTGTTTTATCCTATTGTATTGTCACATTGCATTTTGTCATTGTATCACACTGTTATCACTTGATCACATTATTATTGCACATTGCATATCAATTTTGTGCAATGAATTATCAAATTGTTTAAACAATTCAAATTTTAATGTTAAAATATTTTAATTTAAACTTGTAAACACCTTTGCTAATTTTCAAAAAATTAAATTTGAAAGTTTAAAATTTCCAATTTCAATAAATTTTTTACCAAATTAAAATAAAAATTTAATGATAAATCTTCAATTTTAACATTTAAATTTAAATCTAAATAAACTTTATACTTTAATTTATTTTTTGCAAGTTAGAAATATGGCATAAGTTTGCAAGTCAAATCACAAAGTCACGAATTATAAATATTTGTCATTTTCGGGACGAATTGTAAACGTTTACCATTTTCCAAGCAGTAAACGGAGAAATTTTTCTAGTTTTCGTCGTAATAAATTTCAAAAAGTTTTCTAATTTGTGGAATACATTGTGCATTTGCAACTCATTAAAAGTCTTTAGATTCGTGGGGTTCACACTTACATGTGAAAATTGCTTCCTATTTTTAAAGTCCTAATAATTCTTTAGAGTAGGAAAAAACAAAGCAAAAGTGATTCTATTGTTTTAGAGTTTAGTTTCTTTAAAATAAACTAATTTTAGAGTTTAGTTTCTTTAAAATAAACAAATTACAATGAGCAAGTTTTCAAAATTTTCATAATCAAAAGTTGTTTTTCAAGGTTTTTAAAGTAAATTTAACATTAGAAATTAATTTTAGGAAGTTGAATAAAGTTCGAATTAGAGACTATCAATGTATTCAAAAGGGAATTTAAGGTTTGCATTAGTTATCAGTGATAAATTTCATTAAATAAACATCTATGTACATGAACAATTCTCAATACTCACTAGGGGAGAGGACCCAGTACCTGAGCGTGTTCCAATAGTTGTTATAACATTTGTTGATTTAACGCCTAATTAACAATATTAGACCAATAGTTGTGACTTTAAAGTTGTTAGTGTTGATGATGACTACCCATAATTGAATGAAATGTATTCCTTAGATCTAAAAAGCAACAAATCATGTGATGCCACATCAATGCACTAATAAAACATGATTTAGTGCACAAGTATCAGCCTCAATTTCTTTTGGGCCTTTTTGGACAGCTCGACAAAAAAACATGTTGATATGACATCATATTTGATGATGTGGCCTTGGAACCTTAGTTATAAGCAAGGGACTTGCCAAGTAAGCTAATGCGAAAGATTGGGAGTCATTTGAAATTTTCACGTAGGATTTTGAGAAGCACAAGGTTAGGGTGCTCAACTTTCAGGACCTCTCCCCTACACCCCCTTGAAAAAATCTAAAGTGCTCTCCAATTGATGATTCTATGTTAGAGGCACTCAAGGACTCAATCCTCCAAGATCATCTACAAAGCCAAAAATAACCTTCTACAAAAGAGAAAAGAAAGAGCATAAAATTTTAATAATGGATGCAAAATAAGATTAGATCAAATGCGATTGATATGTAATACAATGGATTGCCATGGAACGATTCACAAATGAGAACCCTATGATTATATAGCCCGTAATGCCCTGCCTTAATAACTCCAAGAACGCTGTAACAGTTATAAGCACAATTTTTTTAAATTTTAATTATAAGATAATTAATTGCATACATTCTTAGGTTAAACGACGTTACACTACTTTGAGTTTTCCTTAAGCGACTTAAGTATTTCGCATTGCACTTAATAATTCATAACATAAAATAAACATTGCATAAAGATAAATTTTCCATTCAAGATATAATGGAGTACAAACATTTTTCCATACATTGCATTGATAAGATATTACATTGCTCATCCATCTGATGAGGTAGTTCAAATAATAATTACAATTTTACAAAAGATCACCTCTTATACATTTGAGGGATGTTTTCATAACCATGTTTACAATATACAATGATGAAAGTAAAGAAGAAATCCAAGTGCGAGCTCTCCATCCATGAAGCGCTCGATGCTACAATCAAACTGGGGACCCAACGGAGTAAGGTGCACGTTCCACCCAACCATGTGGTACCCGTAGGTCCACCCCCCGTGCTAGGAGATAGTAATAAGGCTACCTAGACCAAATCTACTAACCCTAGACACTAGTACATACAAACTATTGGTTACATTGCTTCCAGATTTGACAATTGATTTGAAACACAAACACAAGGTTTAACTGTTATTTTAGGTTGAGTGTCATCACAATGATGCAATGGTTACCCTGGTGTTTCTTCCTAGGTCCTGGCCCCCAATCCTTGGGTTACCC
>VDFB02123912.1:0-29694 GCA_007258455.2 Sequoia sempervirens | reverse complement strand
ATCGACACACTACTAGATATAACTGTCAATACATCAACACAATTTATCACATCAAGAATGAGTATATCAATGCCTTCACTTTATGAACCATTTTCACAATAACATGTAATTAACTATGATTTGAAATGCAACTATTAGAGAATACGAAGGAATCAACACTTTAAAAGATTATCAACTTCATCCATTAACTTAATATCAACACAATCATCTCTATCGATAAGAAACCCTAACATTAAAATTATAACAATGATGTTATTTCACTAGCCAACTATAAGATACCATAAAAATAATTACTAATTGCTTTATTCAATCCATCCTATTTGATTTTTACAAAATTACCTAATAAAAATAAAACAATACATATATACATAAATTTATACGCATATATAGATATTAATCTATCGTCTACCAAAAATAATCATTTATTAAAAAGTCTTTTTTTAAAAATAATTACTACATTCATCCATTCCTTTTAATAGGAAGTCATTTACCATAGCTAAAGAAACTAATAACATAATTTATCAAAATTCTGACGCATGTATATACACAGCCAAGATTGTTTGTCTTCTTTTTATTATAAATTATGGTTTACAATTTACACCAACCCAATGTATATAGATACATATATCTTTATATATATTTATCAGGGATAGATTCATAAAAATAAAGGTAGGTTCTCCTAAACTGTTGTTTGACCCAATATTGAATCAGATAGCTGACCATCAGCATAACCGGTTACACCAAACAAGGGTCTCCAAAATGAAATATCAGTCCATCTCTATTTATTTAATTACCAATTTCTCTTTCATTTATCTTATTTTCCCTTATCTGTATAACTATGTGAATATGCATTTATTTATACATTTACTTAATCTAATTACTAAAAAGGAAATAATAATAAATGATTTCAAAGAGACTTCCCTCCTTTCTAAGAAAAAAGTACTATTAGTACTAATTATTTATTTATTTTATGTTTTTTTGATTTCCTTTAAATTTTAAATAAATACTCTTACTCTCTTCCCTTAATCCCTTTAATCCACGTAACCCTCTTTTTACTTTACCTTTCTTTTGACTTACTTTAAAGTTCCTTAATTTATTTATTTAAAAAAAAAAACATGCATTCCTTTATTTAAGGATGTTTTATTTTGTCTTTCTTGCTAATATTATCTCAAATAAACAACCGACCACATGGCACATCTTTATGAAATGTTTCAAAGGGCCATGTTTTCTCCCCTTCCACGGTTTTCTTTTTTTTGGACCACATTACTATGAATAAACACCATTTTTTTTTTTCTTTTCTTGCAAACAAAACCATGCACAGATTTTCAAGGGTAGTGGGCATCGAATATGGGTATGTGAATATTTATATCCATTTTGATTTTTGTTCACATTCTTCTGTAAACAACGGCCATATCAAAGCCCTATCATTAGAGGCATTATACTTATTTATGTTTTACTTACGCATAGTCATTTATGCAATTTGACTTTGGGTGACAACCGGAAGAAAAGTGATGAGGGGAGACTTTATAAATCCAGCTTTATATCATTTCAAGTCCATTTTGAAAACGGATGCACCCTAAAAGCATTATTGAGTTTATTTCTGCTGGTTCGTTCTTAACCTACAGCGACAACAAGTCTACAGCTACAGAGAACGACATGAGGTAGAAACAAAGGAAGCAAAAATGCGCTATATTTCTTGGCAGCTGAATGTCTTTACTTAGGGGAAACCAGGGGAAACCATGGAGGACAGGAGTGATAACTCAGGTTAATTATTTTAATATCCTCCCAGTAAATTGCATTCGCCTCTCTGCTGAAGAGGAGGTGTTGAAATCAGTTTTCTTTGCACTCAGAATCAAAATCCAATTAACATATATCTGCGACCACTAAAACTCAGTTGAAGTTGAACCTGCCCTGGCAAATAAAATGCAAAAAGAAACGTGGACGCAAGGACATGAAATATACCTAAATATGAAGGGTAAAGGATTCCATAATGTTAAAACCTAGAAATGTGCTCATTATTATAATTTTCATATTAATAAATATTCACGAAGACCACCGAGAAAACCTTAATTTCAGGCTGCAGATTCGCCAAAATGGAGAAGTGAAAGGTAATACCAGAGGGAAAAAGTTTAGAGAAAAAAAAATATTACAAAACCCTACCGAAGCAGAATTTAAGAACACAAAAGAAAATAAAATAAAATGAGACAAATCAAATTAGTCTCCCTACAGCTGCTGCTCCAAACTATTCTCATTAACAAATAGTAGATCTAAAAATACCTGGGTTTAGAGCTACCAAATTCTTGGGCTTGATAGAAGATTTTGCTACCTTTGAAGGGAAAATATCGATTGTGAGTAGCATGGGACGCCAAATATTTCAACTCCAGGACCAGCACATGTACTATTTTTGCAAAATGCTTAGAGAAGATGTGGTCTCATGGAGTGCCCCATCCCCGTTTCAACGTATGCCAACCAGCTTCTTTCTGATACAACACAAAATTTCTTAAGGGCCAACGGAAGACACAGACTCCTACATTCATAGCCTGGTGAACCGTTAAAACAAAATTTCTAAAAAAAGATGTGATTTTTTCCCCAACTGTAATCAGCCCCCCCCTTGCAAAGGCTTCCTTCAACAGAAAAGTATGCAAAAAAATGTCAAGCATCGAAAGGGCGCGTGCCCCGTTTTACAGAATATCACTGGGAAATGTAATCTCCTCTCATTCCCCCAAGCCAATGAAATTGACAGGTGTAAAGTTAGCTTCCATCCCATGACAAGTGCAGATTGCAGAAGCATAAGCAAGACACGTGAAGAGCTGATAGACTGCTTGAAAGGCACGTGGCCCCAAGGGCTAAAATAAAATTTAAAGAAGGGAAGAAAAATAAAATAGAAACTGTACCTATTCATGCAATTTCTAGGGGAAATAAATGGTTGAAGTAATTATGAATTACTATCCACGCCTTAATTGCAAATTAACTAATTTCATAAAATAACACCTTGATTATTTTGAAAAGAAAATTAAATCCACTAATAAGCTTATGCTAATCCAATAGTAATAAAACAAAATTATTTTAAGACAATAGTATCATAATTTTAAATTGCTAATCTATATTGCCAAATTCCCTTAATAAGAAAAGTTAAGAATTTATAATTAAAATGGCTTAATGATTTTCTTTATCCCCTATATATTAATTTTCCTCGTATCACAAAAAGATAATTGTATAGAAATATTTGATTTCTAGAATTCACTATTTTTAAATCAATTAGTCTCAGCAAAGATATCCCTCTTTCTAACACCATACTTTATACACATTTATACATAAACAATTAGGAATATATAATTATATAAATATAAATTCTATAATAGGCTGGTTTCGCAGACAAATTATGACAACTTCTATATACATATCAAACGCACATAAGTAAACACACATATAACCTTATTGTTATCTTATTTTATTTTTACAGATCCATAAAGCCTTATCGATACTATGCTCATAATTCAATAAATATTTTAATTCGATATCTTAACTCAACTTATAAGGTGGTCTAAATAACTATGCATATATCTAAGATAGAATACAACTTTCAAACTAACTAAATATAATATGGTTTCTTTTTTTTGCATGAGAATACTATCATACCTAAGCCAATATTTATACATAAACTAGACTATATAAGTAGTCTTATAAGGAGCAACGAGGTTTATAAAATATGTCACATTTGAAAGAATCAAATCTTAAAAAATTTATTTAGTTTCTTATTCACCGAAATTGCTCTCCAAAAGAGCATAGACATATAAATTTTATTCGTGTAGTTTACTTATTAACTTTCTCTTGTGCATTCTTAGAAGACTCAATCATCTACTCATTTAACTATTATTCCATTCATATACACTTAGCATTATCCCATACTCAATTATTATCTAATCAAACATATGGCCTATCAGAACTTACTATAAATAAATGAGCTCAGTGCACTCCCAGCTAATGTGCAATACAGTTACTATAAGCAAATGAACTCAATAGTAACAAACATATGATACCAAGATTCAACTAAACGACTTACTCAATTTTCATGAAGGCAAAATGTAAAGAGGCACTACATCCTTCCCCCCTTAGCATCGACTTACTCCTGGAAGTCGCAAGATGAAACAATACGTATGTAGTCATAAACACATCAACACAAGTAACTGACAACTATATTAAAACAACATTAATTAAACATATCAAATTAAATGACTCAAAATGAAATGTTACCAACATGAAAATAATACAAATCCACAACATTGTCAAATGTAAAGGTGGGGTGATGGACTAGGGGATGGGGTACTTTCTTGTCAACTCCATTTTCAACGCCATGCCCCTATTGGGATTTATGAGGTCACTCCTATCCCTACAATGCAGAATCGAGACTTGGGTACCTCGTAGTCCCAGATAAAAGTAAACATTGAGCATACATATATTCAATAACAACCACACCGTGGAAAGGAAATCAGAGTGTAGGGCACTCATGAGTGAGTGATACTACACTGTCTCCCCTCACCACACAGCAACAACTACATCATCCAAAACAATACTAATACTCAATTCATTTTGTAACAATCACTACTTAACCATTAGAAAATAATCACACAACGATCATACCATGAATCTATATCCCATATTGTATTAGAAATGGGTCAATACTTGAAATTATAAGTATTTTTCTAAAAACTCAATTGTGTTCCCTATATCATCGAAGCCTCCGGTCAACTTAATTCTCAAAATCATAGACTAAGATGGAAACATAACATAAATGCTATTAGGCTAATTTTTTACCTCGATGAGCAAATATAATTATCCACACAAACACATATTTTGTTAAGCATCATCATTTACACACAAACCGTTTCACTTCATTCACTATTCCTCACATTTATTCTAGAAGTTATTAAGATTATAAGTCCAACAATAAGGCTACGAAAGTAATTTAGGAGGGGCAAAACTAGTTGATAAAAATATTAACCAATATTGCTTAACATGTTATTAATATGAATAAAGGCCAATTTTTCCAATAATGATGGACAAGGTAATCCTAATATGATAACCCAAATCAAAGAAAGCAATTTGATAAATTTGCAACAATATTCTAGGAAGTTTTAGTTCTGAAAAGGAAAACTAAACTTGTCTAAATTGCATCCTAAAGTTTTATCTAGAATCCAACACTTCTCACAGTAATCACATTATAACCAACATCTTAAAGTCATCATAGATTCATACATTACAAGCATAGAGTAAGTTCATGTGATAAACATAATCGATTTAATCCAATCACAACTTCAAACTCCACTCAACCATATGACATATGCATAATTAATGAGTGTCAAGGCCCTCAAATTAGATAACATGGCATCCAACCCAATTCAAAATGGTGGGACAATCACCAAGAAGTGTCACAACGATCAAGCAAGTGTGATAGAAGACAACAACGCAAGCTCAATAGTCAAACTATACAACATATTTTACACCCTTTCATAAAAAAAGTACAATTTAACACCTCATAAACAAAAATTTCTAGGTTAAAACACTCAATTTCCACATACACACATAAACTTACATCACTGAAAGTCACACCTCAAGACAACACAAAGGTCCATAATGCATCCCTAGTAGGAAGAATATTGGTGCATTGCGCACTACACCGAAGATCCTATTCTTTCCACTAGTTTCCTGCATCACTAGACTGACACCCCTACAAAACAAACACAATTTGCTAAATGAGGATGACACAAACTATGGACATACCCTCACGAGTTCAAGCAACTTGGTCGATGTAATTGGGCTAATAGTGCCCAGTGTACGAACCTATGCTCTGATACCAAGCTAAAACGCCCTACCACGCAAACCCCAAAGGACAAGAAGAACTTGCAATAAAAGCACAATATTTTTTGTTTTAAAGTGAAACATAACATAAGATGAACATGAACATATATTACATATAACCAATTATACAATTACAATGACCATTACGTCCTTCGGGGTACACAAGATGGCAACACAAAAATATAAAACTAAAACCATAACGTTAACAAAATAATCAAGATTACATAAAGATAACATCCAACCACCCCTGATCAAGAGAGATGAAAAAGATACATATAACATTTTATTAATAGTTCAATATGCCAATTGTGGAGTATATTTCCATAGATACAACACCATTTAGAATTACATACTATGAAACGTTAACACATAAAAGTACCAAGTATTTATATACATTTCATGAATGAAAAACATCCATCAAAGATCATAAATTAAGGTCAAGGGTTACAATCCTTACAATGATAATGAAAGTTACATCGTATAAGAGATACAGTGATACATATGTGTTCCTCGACATATACGGGAACAATACAATAAGATAGATTAATACAACTGAAGAGGTTAATACAAAGTAACAAGATCAGCTCTGACTTAGGTACAATCCTAGAGTCCACAAGAGGCACATATCTGTACAGTTCGATCCTTGGCTAGGGACCCAATGGGGTGCATAGCACGTTCCACCCGACCATGTGGACCCGAAAGTCCACCCCCCGTGCTAGGAGTTGACAAGAAAGATCCCCATACCGCAATCCAAAACAATCAATGAACCAATAGCAAACCAAACTCCTCAACAAGGATATCATCAACATAAGATAACAAATCACAACATTTCCATCACTTAGCCAAAACAAAATAATGAAAATTTCAACATAACCAAATGTCAAGATTATAGTTCAACACTAAATAACCATAAGAGGTGCCAACAACAATAGGATCCAAAGCCTTCAAATGAAATCACAATATCAACCAACAATAAATAACAAGGGCACCTTTCATTAACATCAATTAAATTTCCACGAGGCATGTGTGCAACATTAAAGATAGAACTTGGAGGCGTTTGAAAAACAATCACCAAGAACCAATTGCCTCAACAACATCAACAATTCAATCAACACTCCCAGAGGCAACCAAACAAGGGAACATAAACGAGTACTATAGGAGAGTGTCATCGCATGGCCTTACATGGATTATCCAGACAACCTATCACAAGGTACCGCCTCCATCTATGGTTATCCAGGCAGCCTATCTCAAGGCACCGCTCCATAGGGTGACTCATGTGGAACCACTTACCTTTCGTGAGGACAAGGCAGTGATCTTACCAACCAGGTCTTCTCATCCCATCCTTAGCCTATGATAGCACTAACGGTATGGGTGAGGAACATAATTAATCTTGTTTAATGTTTATTTACCCAAAACCCACCAGTTCATTAATTAAATTATCACTTTTTAAGGAAACTCTTCCATGGGTTACCCTAACAGCCCCTTTGTGCACCGGCCCCCATGAAGAGCCACTCTCCCTATGGGTACCCAAAACAAAACATGCAAGGGGTGTACCTTATCTCACATAGAAATCAAGGTGAATATAACACAAAACATGCGAGGCATGAACCATCTCGCAAACCCATTCCATATCACTGAAACAAGAACAAAGGAGGTACCACCCACCACATCAAAAGTCAACACCATAGTACAAAGTACTACTCATGAGCTCAAAATCTAAAATAGAAGTAATAAATCACAACAGAACAACTGTAGAAAAATCAACATAAGTCAAGTTCCTCCATTGCCTCTGGAAGCCAAAAACATCATAAATCCACAATCTTCTATTGAAGGTAATTCAAATATATCAAGTTCCCAACCATCTCAAAAATGACTAAAAGAAAGTCATTGCATAAAGTCTCCTCAATCAAAAATAACACAAAAGGAGTACACACCAAATGACTAAACAACTTTCATGATGGCCAAACGACAAAGTGTAGAATAATAGTAGCAACATCATAACAAAATATTGAAAATCAAACAAGGCTAATATAAACAATTACAATATCAAATGTAAATTCATCCAATAGGGCATCTAAGGGAGACCTCAATTCATTCCAATATCAAAATCAACCATAGAATTAAACAACTTAAATTCCCCAAATCACCCACACAATTCACCACAGGGAACCAACCCACCATTGCAACCAAGGAAACACTATTTAAAACCAACTCATAATAATCCAAGCTATCGGGAATGACTCCATAAATAAACATCACTACCAATTGAACAATAACCAAGTTCACTCACACTTCTCAATCGACACACTACTAGATATAACTGTCAATACATCAACAGAATTTATCACATCAAGAATGAGTATATCAATGCCTTCACTTTATGAACCATTTTCACAATAGCATGTAATTAACTATGATTTGAAATGCAACTATTAGAGAATACGAGGGAATCAACACTTTAAAAGATTATCAACTTCATCCATTAACTTAATATCAACACAATCATCTCTATCGATAAGAAACCCTAACATTAAATTTATAACAATGATGTTATTTCACTAGCCAACTATAAGATACCATAAAAATAATTACTAATTGCTTTATTCAATCCATCCTATTTGATTTTTACAAAATTACCTGATAAAAAAAAAACAATACATATATACATAAATTTATACGCATATATAGATATTAATCTATTCGTCTACCAAAATTAATCATGAAATCATGCCTTTTCCTTTTCTAATAAATAACATATCATCAACATATAATGTAATAAATAGGAAACAATCACCATTAGTTTTGTAATAAACACAATGATCTGATTTAGAATGCTCAAATCCCAAACTCAAAAACATATGTATCAAATTTTAGGTACAACATCCTAAGACTCTATTTTAAGCCATACAAAGATTTCTTCAATTTGTAAACCAATTTACTTTTACATTTCACCATGTAGTGCTCTAGCTATGTCATATAAATATCCTCCTCCAAATAACCATGAAGAAAATAAGTTTTCACATCCATTTGGTCAACCTCTAAATTATAAGCAACAACAATAGAAAGAAAAAATCTAATGGATTTCATTTTTACAATAGGAGAGAATATCTCACCATAATCAACACCCTCAACTTAAGAGTAAGCTTTCGCAAGCTAAGTACTTCTCAATACCTCCATCTAAATGAATTTTTTTCTTGAACACCCATTTACAACTTTAACGGGTTTTTGTGCTTCAGGATGTGCTACAAGATCCTATGTATCATTCTTTTTCAAATATGTCATTTCTTCATTCATAACAATGTTCTAGTATTTTTCATCATTCATACTTAGTGCCTCTTCTATAGATCTGAGTTCATCCATGTTAGTATTTAAAGAAAAAAAGCATCTCCAATTGTTAGGTGAATACCTTTTAGGTGGTTTTTTATGTCTTGTGAACCTATGAACAAGTTTATTTGGAGGTTCTTCCTCATCTTTTGAAGATATAGAGATAGATGAGCTCTCCTCAAACTCCACTACCGTGAACCCCTAAAGGACAACAACATAATTTTTTTTTTGTTTTTAACATATGGAAAATATACATAAATGCATTAAATCATGACATGAATTTCATTTAAACAGATTCATTAACACATACATCCCTTTGGGGTACACGAGAGTCATTACTAAACTTAGATCCACACAACGACAATCGAATAAAATCCAAAGATATAATCCATAACAAAATAAACATTAACAAATAGAACACATACATGATAATCATTGATAAGAAACCACCCGAAAGTACATAAATACAACATATGCATAAAGAACTTAACACAAGGAATAACAATTGCCATGACCAATATTCACACCGAAGTTAACATTACATTACAAAGACAATGTTCTAGAGGTACAATGATACAAAAGTGGTTCCAATCATAAAATGGAAACCATACACAAGATAACATGATACAAATAAATAGATGAAAACTGGCTCCAAGACAATACAACTCTGGAGTCGCTGCAACAGCACCAATCCGCACCTCTCAATCCTCGACTGGGGACCCAATGGGGTACATTGCACGTTCCACCCGACCGTGTGAGTCCGAAGACCCACCCCCCGTGCTAGGATCTAACAAGAAGAGTCCTCAACCAAGAACATCCCAACACGGAATCACAAGACTCACAATATACAAAAGTATCATAAACTTCAAGAATTGCAACAACATCCAAGAGTCAACATAATAAATTAAGATCACAAATCCCATCACGTAAATCAAAGCAATGACCAATAAATAAGTAACCAAAGGATGATCATGAAACACTTCCAACCAAACTAAATTGATAAACATAATACATTTCCAATTTACAATACAATAACATCATATCATAGTATCAAAGAGTACAAGGTCATAAGTCAATGAGATCATACACATCCTCAAAGTACACCAAAGATGTATCAAGGAAAAATCATTAATCAAGATAAATCCAAAAATCAACAATCTATACCAACTCCCACAATCTACTTCCAGAGGAACACAATAAAGTAAAACACATGGGCAACTAGGGGAGAGTGTCATCGCATAGCCCACATGGGTTCTCCTGGCCCTTCCTCCCAAACTGAGGTGCCGGCCCCCATCTATGGATCTCCTGTGCTCTTCCTCCCAACTGGAGGCGCTGACACCATAGGGTAGCTCATGCGGAGCCGTAGACCTCTCGTGAAGATGAGGTCACGACCTTGCCAACCACGGCCTTCTCAGCCTTCCATTAGTCTGCGGAAGCACTAATGAAGATGAGGCATCCATTTTTTTTTATCTTGTAATGATATTACTACCCAAACCTCCTAAGTTAATTATTAGGTTTTCACTTGATTACCAACTCACTCGTGGGTTCTCCTGTGCTCTTCCCCTTACGCGGGGCGCCGGCCCCCACGAGGAGCCACTCTCCCTAGAGACCCAACAACATAAAAAAAAAAAACCAAGGGTTGTACCATCATAATTAGAACAAAGAATCACATCATAAAAGCATGCGCGGCATTACCCATCTCGCTAACAAGTACAAAATCAGAGTCTCAACAAAGTATCGTACAACCCTTTTCAAAATAATGATACCAATATCTTGCCATGCCAAGAGTACATAAAGAGAGAACATCAACTGACAATCATCTCAAGCCTCTGGAAGCCAAAAAGAATGAAAAACCCACAATCAAGGGTAAAATGAAGCAACACAAGTCTTTCCCCAACAAATCCAACACAAGGATAAAATTTCCCTCCAATAAGAGATTAACTCTGAAAAGCTACACAAAGTAAGTTTCATCAAAGTCCATCCACAAATCAACAATGGTGTCACCTCAAATAGGGAAACGCAAAAGAAAATCAACCTTTAAACAAAATCACTTAATAAAACCAAAAGCCACCAACTAGGTATTCCACGGGAGACCTCAATTTTCTCCTCGCAAGAATCCCTTATAGTGGTACGTAAATGACAACAATTATTACAAGACCACCAGAACTATTTTCAATTCAAATATAATGAGTGAATACAAATGTAAGATCAACTCAAGCAGAACCATCAATCATGACAATGATAACATTAACCGATTTACCACTTAGGGTAAAAGAAAACATATGGGTTCCCAATGAATAACCACATAAATTAAATGAGAGGAAAACTCCAACTCAAAATCAACTCACGAAAGGTCACATCAAAAGGATCTATCAAAACAATCCATAAAACCACACAAGCAAATACAATATAACCATTCATTCAATAAGAAGTAGCGTGAAACAATATAAAAAGAACATTATTTAAAGAAAACGAAGAGACATATTTTAATATCTATCTCACTACACATTTATCATAATGGAAACTCCATTCCCCTAAAGCTATATGCATAAAACATACAACCTCTACTTCTACAAACATGCAACTTCCACATATTTCGCCTAAAGCCACGAGACACCATGACTCCAAAAACTACCAAAATAATTCACATTAAAATATACCAAAGTAACCCTAACCTCCTTATTTAATCAATTTTCAAACAAGGTGAGAACACAATAATCCAACCCACTATATACAAAAATTAACATGTAAGAATGACTTACATCTGTTAAATGGCTTAAAGGAATTCAACAATAAAAGAAATTATCTAACGGTAGAAAGAGTCCTCCAACTACCTAATGCAATAAAATCAACTCATAACTAAATCTACTTAAAAATAAAATAAAATAAACCATTTGAACTCTAAATAAAATAAATTAGTAAGGCTAACCTTCATTTAAATTCTAAATCAAATAAATAAGTGACACAATTCTTTCTCAATTAATTCTATGCTTAAAATGTGTTCTTATAAAGGATAATAAAACAAAAGTTTATTTTAGATAAAGAAATAATATCATAAACTTATCTATTGTGTTACAACATAGATACCTCACATGTTAGAAATTACTTTCATTTAAACAACCCTTTCAAATATCTTTCTTTACACAACCATATAATTACAACACTCATATTATTATTTTATCCTACTATCAAGTGAACCTAATCGTTAATCCTCTTACCTAGGGTAAGTCTTCCAAAAATAACATCTCTCTTATCTTATCTACGTTCTTATAATTCAATCAAAGTGTTTTAAGGTTTAATTCAATATGCAACTCCTTGTTATAAGGAATCCTTTCAAAATCAATGACCTACTAAGATCTAAAGAGTTTAGATGAAAGAACTGACAACAATACTCACATTTCCTACCATCGCCAGTATTTGGCCATCGGAACATCACAAGACAGGAGACGTGAATTTGTGTTTTCTAATGAGAGAGATAGATCATCTTTCAAAAGCATTTAAGATAAGATGGATCTGGAGCAGATGGGATTTAGCAAGACCAGGGGTTTCTCAAATGCCTGCCACATAGTTCACCTTAGTCTTTCATTAAAGCACTACCTCGTCCACTGCCACAGCGATGATTTAAACATTTAAACTTCCTATTATGATAAGGTATGACAGCAGAGACAGGTTGTTAACAAAAATGAAGAGTTTATTTAAATCTATACACCCTACGCTACTGCAACAGGATGACAATAAAATCAGAGAGATTAAATAAACCTTTAGACTTCCTATTATGCTCAGGTACGCAGCTAAGAAAGTTGACAAAAGAAATCAGAGAAAATCTTTAATTTACTACACCCATGCAAGTCTAAAATTTGCAACTAAAAAAGGGGCAATGGTTTCAGGGAGGCTATTTAAATCTGTACAACGCCTCAATTCTAAATGCTGCAACAGTGACAGATTGCCAAGAATATCAGAAAATGAATTTTGGACGTTGCAGCTGAGATGGGTCGCCAATGGTTTCCGGGAGATTATATATATTTAGATTACCAGACTATACGAAGGAGCTCAGCTAAACACTTTATCCAGTAACATCAATTTCTCTCAAGCTACGACTGAATGGAGGTAAATGGCAAAGGCTTGAAACATTGTGCAGACCAAGAGAATTAAATAATCTGCTCATTGGTCCTCAATTTCTTCGCTTGAACAATCTGCTCATTGACAGCATCAGAGAAGACACACGAACCAAGCTTCCTCCAAGTTTGAGATGGTTACGGTTGCAAAAACGTGAGAAGCCATTTCCTCCAGCCTTGCAGATAACCAGTTAATTTAAATCCAAACACCCTACCATGCTCAAGTGTTGCGGCTGAGACAGGTTGCCAAGTATGTCAGAAAGTGAATAATGGAATATGGAAATATCGCCATCTACTTGTATTATTAAGGATATTTTCAAGTGTTGCAGCTGCGATAGACTGTCAGAAGAATCGAGCAAGTTATTTAAACCTTTAAACTGCCCATATGTTCATATTTAACACTTTTGCTTAATAATGCGAAAGAGGAGGGAATAAGATCATTTATCTTCTGCCTTAGGGAAAATTTAGCAATTTCTTTTGTTTTGTTATACTTTCCCCCCTAGGAATAGTTATTGGAGTAGTTAAGAACCCGCGAATATGTTCTTTTACCACACTATACTACATGATATCTCCATCATTGTGACAAGAGAGATTATTCTAAAGGATGTGATCCTTACCATAAATTTTAATTAGGGACAAAGTCTTTGAGAAGTTTACGAATGATTCTTTTCTAAATGATCTAGCACTAAGTATGCAATCCAAGACTTGAAGCATAAGCAAAAGGCACCAGACTGGAGAAGGACTTGAAAGGGTGCGAGTTTCACCGCCATCCACAAGGGTGAGACTTACCCAGCAACAAAAGATAAAGGACCATCAACACAAAGATATTCCATGACCATCAAATCCAAACACAAAAAGGGCAAACATAACAGCCATATGCTTAAGAATAAAATATATTGGCAGGCTCAGGAAAGTATAAGGTTCAATATTCAGATTGCAACATCTAATACCTATATTTGCAGTCACCATGTATATATTCAATATGTAGGACCAAATAACCCCATAACATAAAATTTGCGCCTTACATATTAAAGTGTGAATGCAGTGAGAGAATTACCAAATAGAAAGCAGCAGGGGTGCGCCCAAAATGGGTTAGCTGAAAAGATTGAACCTGGTTTCCAACGCAACAAAAAGAGAGGGTGAGCGTTGCTGAAATCCATCATTACGCTTGCCAAAGATCCATTTCGTCCCCGTGAGTCAGTTTTTCGATCCCCCTCTTCTCCTTCAACATTCACTTTTTAAAACAATTCATAAAACACAATCTATTCTACAAAGAATTTCTATAGACCAAAGTTCTCTTCGACTTCCAAACACTTCAGCTTCCTATCTCCATAACCATTTAAATTTCTTAGTAATAATAATTATCTTTTCAAGATTATTTTGTTCATAACAATTAATAATATCATTTTTACTTTTAATGAATTAGTTAATTTGATCATTTGATTTAATTTAATTGAATATTATTTTAATTTCTAATTTATATTTTAAATAACCTTGCAAATCACTTATGATTTAATTAATTATTTAAACATGATTACTTACGTATGATATTTTTCACAAAATCAAATAACACAGAAACCAATGAACACACACACACACAAGTCCAAAACAACCGACACGGAGGGGTATTACATCAACTTCTTGTCTATCCTTGGGCCTTGATTCAACTTTCTTAGGAGTAGAAGGAAATTGAATTACATTTTCCTATTTAATTTTTTCTAGCTACAATGTGTAATGTCCCTTGCTGGAAATTGAATCAAATTTGTAATAAAATATCCCTTCCTAGAAATTAAATGAGATTTACAATAAAATAATATCTCATTTAGATTTGTAGTTTACATCAAACAGTGAAATCAAGTATGAATTAAACTTCACCAAACTATGCAAATATGAATCAAGATAGTGTACAACTTTCAGATGATGTTGTATTACTAAAAATATCATGGGAATTGAATCATATTGCTATCACAAACAAAAAATAATAATAATTTTACAACTACAAAAAATTACAATGGAAAATCTTGGAAGTGGAAACTAAACAAGCACCAAACTATTATCAAACTCTCACCACACACCAAACTGAAATATAATGATATGAGATGAAATATATATGATGGATAATAATACATATAGATATATTTTTTTCAACCCACAACCAAACCAAAACCTAAAACCACAACTCACTTCTTCACTAGCAAACCCCTACAAATTGGGTATATCAAAACAAGCACCAAAATACACTAAATATAATAACCACTAATTTGGGTAGAAAAATAAATGAGAGAAACACCTACAATAAAAATATATTTGCTTCACACAACAACTACACCAACTGAAATCTAAAACACACTCAAATTGGAACAAACCTAACAAATTAACTAAAGATGAATTACATAATTGAAGAGTATTCAACACAATAGAAATATCTAGATAAAATTGCAACTACAGACCCTAGGAACAACTATATTTGAGTCTAAATCCCCTTGGTTTACCATCCTTGGAGATATTTTATTTATTAGTTTACCATCCTCTAAAGAAGAGAAAACACTCAAAAAAAATCTGCAAGAAAAATCCTCGAAAATGAAGCCCAAATTCATGTTCTATTGATAAATTTTCAATTTGCAAGATAGGGACCCAAAAATCATGACCAAGGAGAAATCCCCCTTTTAATGTAGTGCACATAACCTCTAGTGCCATGTGTCCATTGATTTCTTGCACTCCAATGGAAGTTTCCACTTGTCTCAACTTGTCATAAGCCACTAAATGCTAGAAACATGCAAGAAGAAGATCCCACACCCAACTAGAGATAAATATTAATATAAAAATATTTGGTTATAAAATAATATTCTATTCATGACCAATTCAACAAATATAATTTTATTTTCAAATCTATTGAGTGCTCTTGATTTTCTATTTTAAGCCTGTCAACTTACTATTTTTAGTAAGTTTCCATTTTTAGAAAATTTAGAAAAAGGGACATGACAAGTCCTCCCTTCACAAAATTAATTTTCCTCAAGAAATTGAAACCATGATACTTAAAGTTATTGATTCCCAAAATATCCAATCATTTCAAACTGTAAGAAAATTAATAATCTTGCATCTATTTCATGTTGCTTCTTCTTCCAAAACAACTTAAATATTTCTTGAAAAGTATACTTGTTCTCTGTAATATTGAGAAGATGAATTTAAATTTGAAAAATATTACTTCATATTACTTGGGGTTTAATTGTATTCCTTGCATCTTTTCCATGCAATAACCTCCTCTTTTCAACTCCTTTCCAAAGCCGATTGTATGCACTATCACCAAGAAAGCTAACCCAAAAGCTCTTAGAGTATTTCTCAAAGATATAAATATGGTTTTTGAAGCTTATATGATGGTTACAATAGTAAATAAATCCTTCATAATAGTAAATAAAAATATTTGAAACATTTACCTCATTTACCTTGGAGTTGGGAAGATCCTCCCTATAGGAAACAACACAAACTACTCCTAACTTGGCCACATTTTGAAGGATGTCTGATGTATATTCAAGATCATATTTGGAATAGTATTGAAACATATAATGGACATCAAATGATATCGTTAAACCACATATCATGCTCCACAAAATTCTGAAAATTGATTTTGCAAAAAAAAGGCCCTTGTGATGGAAGACTATTCAGTTTTTGAATACTTCCACAAGCATAGTTTGATCTCCACATAAAATTTTCAACATGAAGGTAGAAAATAATTTCATGAAATATTTTACTATGTTAGGAAACTTATTGATATTCTTGATAGTTTCCTCCTTGAAACCTGAGACAATCTCTCTCTGCAAGTCAAATAGTGTCTTGGTTTTCTAGTTGGAAATACATTGTCATTGGGTAACTTGTTTCTAAGTCTTCTGTTACATTTGATGATGCTATGGTACTGATTTTTTCTGCTATTAGGCCTGTTATAGCATCCTTTATATCCACTTCCACAAACAATACATCTTATGAAAATAGACCTTTCATTCACCTCTATATTTTTGAATTACAAATTGTGGAAATGAATAAAATTGGACCCTACAAAAAAAATAACATTGGAGCTACAGTGTATTCTCCTGATGGAAGCTTCTGGTGCCTCCCACCAAATGAGTTTGAATTTTCCCTTCTTGATTAACACTCACCCTACCATTTAGCCCCTATCGTCAGGGTGCAATTTGATAGTTGATCTAAATTTTGACTCTCCCCTCCCCGCAGGTGCTTCTCTGAATATTAAGAATGGTGTTTCGACATCACTCCCTTTGTAGTGTGGCATGAGCCCTTTGTTGTTTAATATTGGCTCTATTTAGCCATATGTTGCAGAGAGAATGGTTTTTTCTGGGGTAGCAGTAGGGTCTTCCCCTACTATTGCTACTATAGGTGCGAATGAGACTTCCCCATCTATTGTTGTTGTGGGTGCAAATGGGGCTTCCCAAACTATTGTTGTTATGGGTGTGAATGGGGCTTCCAAAAAATCTCTCAGGATTTTGGGTGCTCTTCCTATTCCCCAACCCACTTTTGTTGATGTTGTGAAGACAAAGAGGCCAAAGGAGGGCTCTATGCAACCCTTGTTGTGTGTAGACGTTTCTCATGTTGTCTCTTTAGGTAAGGAAGTTGCTGAAAATATTCATTTTTACTCCAAGAATGCGCTTATTTGTAGATTTTTATGCTTGTGGCCTTCCCTCCCTGATTTACATCTTTGGATCACCAACCATTGGGCTCCTTTGGTTGATGGTCTCATGGAGATTTACCCTTCTACAAGGGGTTTTTTCATTGTGATTTTTAGCTCTCCTAAGGATAGATAGACTATTTTAGACTATGGTTTGTGGGTTTGGAACTCTCATCCCCTCTTCATTAGACCATGGGTTCATTTTTTAAGCCCTTGATTGAACCATTAGATGTTGTGCCTATTTGGGTAAAATTTCCTTATCTTCCCTTACATTTTTGGTGCTCCTCTTACTTTGAGGGTATTGGTAATGCTCTTGGTAGATTCTTGAAAGTGGAATGGCTTCCAAGAATTTTAATCACACATCCTATGCTAGAATCTTGGTGGAGGTTTATCTTTCAAAGGATCTACCTCATGAGGTAGTTTTGTAGGTTAATAGTTGGTCATGATCTCAAATCGTGGAATATGAGGGTCTTCCTTTTCATTGTAGATGATATTTTGTTATTGGTCACTTGGATCATGATTGTTCTAATGGCTCTTGCATTGCTTCCTCTTCTACTTGGTCAAAGAAATCAATCTATGAACACATAACAGTGCACCTTGCTACTAATTCTACATCTTCTAATGAAGATTCAAGGCCTCCTTATTATGTGAAGAAAAATAATATTGATGAAGCAGTTGTTGCTCCTCCTATAGACTCCCCTGATGCCCTTGTTCTAGAAAAAATTTCAAAACCTTTTGTGTAGGTTCATTTTACTCCACATAATTCATAGGTGATGGTTGTTTCTCCTTCAGTGGATACTAATGCGTGATCTCTAGATCTGGTTGTTCCTAGCTTGGATTCAGATGTTGCACCTGATGTATTAGTTGTTCCTCTTGTCTACTACTCTGGAGGGGAGTCTTCCCCTTCTACTCAAAATTTCTCAATTTCAATTTTTGATTCTCCTTGGAAAATGGTTCACAGAAAGAAGAAACATCCTTCTAAGAAGGTTACGGTTTTGTTTAACTCACCCTTAGATGCTTTCCTTGGTTCAAGTTTTTCTTCTTGAACTGTTCCTTGTAGTATGTTTTTTCTGACTAATCTTTGGTGTTTTCTATTTTATCTTGATGTTTTTCTCTAATTGGCTATGTTGGGCTTATCTATTTTGTTGAGTTGTTTGGATCTATTTTTCATTTTGTAAGGGATCAAGTCCCTGCCATGCTTATCTAATAAAAAACATTGGAACCTACATTACCTTAACTTGTGAGAAGACATTTTCAGTATCATGGATTGGTATATTGAATCCAAAGTAAAGTAGTAGAGTAACCATACAACAACAACATTCTTTCCATGACAATCTAAGTACCATAAATAATAACAACGTATTATGCTTGAGGATGATGTATTCACTAGACTCATTCATTGGCATATACTTGAATTCCTTCACAAATCCATATAGAATTTTAGTTGCATATGCATCATTAATAAAATATTTCATAATGGAAATAATTTGATTTCTATGGAAGATAAGAAAATTCCAAGAAGAAATCATTTTAAACAAGTCATCTACAAGCATCTTTTGTATTTCACTTTTATGTAGCTCATCATACCCATAAAACAAAAATAAGAAGTTTCTACATCCATTGTACTCTATCAAATGACTATCATAAAATAATTTGTGTTTGAATATTATCAAAGGAAGACTAATTTTCATCTTCATATCATACCTTGAAAGGTTCGCCTTTGAAACTTTTAATTTCATGTTGTCAATCTCCTCAAATTTCCATCTTTGCATTGAAAACTAAATATTTCTCTATCCCGAATATCCACACTATAAAAAAATAACATAAAAGATATGGAGTATTAAGTACATGACATGAGACTATTACCTTAGCAATTCCCTTCCATTCTTCTTGTGTTTCCATCTCTTATATTCCTTGGATGCTTATGACTTGAGAAAAGTAGGTGGAATCTATTCTTTGTAGTTCATGGAGTTGATATCCACTTGTAACTATTTCTAAATGCTCCATAATATCTACCCAAGTCTTAAAACATAGAATTATTTCAGCAAAGATCAATTCAACATGTAATACCTATTTCATATTCAATTGGAAATTAAATATATGAGGAAAAAACTTGAACTTTGTGTTCACCTTGCAAATTAATATCAAGAAGAAGCTTGATACTAACTCAAAATATGAAGCAATATTGATGTGTTCACAACCTTGAATCACATGTCAAATTCTCCTCCCCATATATGATCCTAGAAGCAAATATCTTAAAACTCCTATTTTCTGATTTGGAAGAGGAGGAATGATAGACTGTAGCTCACCTAAGAATAAAAAAGCTTGCATATTCTTCACCACCAAACAACTTTCTCCCCAATTACATTCCCATAAAACACCATACACTTGTACAAATGGATGTGTTAAATCAGAAATATAAAACTCAAATATAGAATTGATTACCTCCATATTTTTGTCAAATTTTTCAAGTGTTGCATTCCTTTGCAAGTCAATATTTTGGATGTTATGAGTTAAGTATGAAAATTCAATCACCCAAATTTCATTCAACAACATCATAGTAGCTCCAACACTCATAAAAGAGAAGTCTTCAAATATGATACCTAGATCCCATGAATATTTTAAAAGATTTGGACATTGACCCTTAACCATGTTGTTAGTATTCATTAAAGCCACCATGTGATTCCAAATGCTACTCTTAGGATCAATCAATGGCTTACCATGTACATGATTCAAAACATGTTCCTTTATCTTCAACTCTCCATCTTGAACAAGTGAATCCATTTCTCTATGTTCTATATTGAAATTTTGCTACCACATACAAACATTAGAAATCAAAATATCTTTAACAAATGTTCCCTTTCTTCCTTATTTTGAATTTTCAACGATGTATCCATCACCCTTTCTAGTTCCACCATCTCATTCTTACATGCTTCTTCTTTTACATCTAATTTTTCTTCTTCCTTGATCTTATCTTATTCTTCCTCCTCTTTAGCCCATATGAAGAACTCATAAAATGATTTTTTAGTCCTTAAATATTCAAAAAACCTTTGGAACTGCTCAAAGAATCTAGTAATTTCTTCATCTTGGGGCATAATTCTGCCCATCCATTCTAAATCATCTTGAAATGTTGTAAATTCCTTAATACTTTGGTATTCTACATACCAATCAAAAAAAATTCTTCCATTGTCATTTTGTATCATTCTCTTAAATATTGATTTGAAGAAACCCATAATTCACATCAATAACTCAATACCCTACATGCTAGAAAGATCTTGGCTCTGATACCCCTATAATGTCCCTTGCTAGAAATTAAATCAGATTTGTATTCAAATGGGATTTTTTGTAAAAGAATTTTGTAAGGGTTAATGATTTCTTCATAATGTCAAAAATGTTTGAGTCTTAGGTAGTTTATTGGGAATTTCATATTAGGAAATATTTTTGTTCAAATTGGGTTGGAGTTGAATTTTTAAAAATCATTGTTTTTTGTAAATCTAAAAGTACTTTTTGATCAGGGGCTATAACCACAAGTTTTCTTACTAGTTCTTTCTTGATTAGTATGCCCCCCGGAACTAGTTTTTGTAAAAAAATATTTTAATATATAGTAAAATATTACAGTGGCTTGCCACTTTCGCCAAAAAAAAATCTTATTTAGATTTGCAATATGCATCAAATAGTGAAATCAGGTATGAATTAAACTTCACCAAACTATGCAAATCTGAATCAAGAAAGGGCGCAACTATCATATGATGTTGTATTACTAAAAATATCATGGGAATCACATCATATTGATGTCACAAGCAACAGATAACAACAATTCTCCAATTGTAGAAAATTACAATGGAAACTCTTGGAAGTGGAAACTAAACAAGCACCAAACTACTATCAACCTTTCATCACACACCAAACTGAAATATAATGATATGAGATAAAATATATATTATGGATAATAATACATATAGAGATAATTTCTACAACCTACAACCAAACCAAAACCTGAATCCACAACTCACATATTCACTAGAAAACCCTTGCAAATTGGGTATATCAAAATAAGCACCAAAATACAGTAAACTGAATAACACTTATTTGGGTGGAAAAATACATGAGAGAAAAACCTCCAATGCAAATATATTTTCTGCATACAACAACTACCGAAACTGAAATCCAAAACACACTCAAACTCGAACAAACCTAACAAATAAATTGAAGATAAATTACCCAACTGAAGAGCATTCAACACAATAACAATCTTTGTATGAAACTGCACATGGAGACCCTCAAAACCACTACCTTTGAGTCTAAATCCCCTTGGTTTACTAGACTTGGAGATATTTTCTTTATTGGTTTATTAGCCCCTGAAGAAGAGCAAACACTCAAAGAAAATCTGCAACAAGAATCCTCCAAAATGAAGCCCAAATTCATGTTTTATTAAAAAATCTTCAATTTCCAAGATAAGGACCCAAAAATCACAACCAGGGAGAGATCCCCCTTTGCATGTAGTGCATGTATCCTTTAGTGCCAAGTTTCCATTGATTTCTTGTGCTCTAATGCAAACTACCACTTGTCTTGACTTACAGTCATAAGCCACTAAATGTCAAAAACAAGCAAGAAGAAGATCCCACACCCAAGTAAAGATAAATATTAATATAAAATATATTTGGTTATTAAATAATATTTTGTTCATGACCATGTCATTAAATATAATTTTATTTTCAAATCTATCAAGTGCTCTTGATTTGTTATTTTGAGCCTATCGACTTACTATTTTTAGTAAGTTTCCATGTTTAGAAAATTTAGAAAAAGGGACATGAAACAATGCAACAGAAGAAGGGATAGTTTCTCTAAAAATAACACTTCTACTATGTATTACCTTTTGTGCAATAGGATCCCAAAGCTTGTATCCTTTCATACCATAACTATATGTGATGTAGATACATTTCACAACCTTGTTCTCTAACTTTGTTCGCTTCTCCTTTCACACATGTGCATATGCCTCACAACTAAAAATTATAAGATATATTAATGAATGCTTGTGACCCGACCATGCCTCTATAGGCATCTTATCAACAAGGAGTTGATGTAGGAGACTTGTTAATTAGGTAATAAGTAGTGGTAACAACTTCATCCCAAAACCTTTGTTTTAGGCCAGCACCACTCAACATACTCCTGCCTTCTCCATTATTGTCCTTTTCATTCTTTCTACAACTCCATTTTGTTGTGGAGAATGCAAAGTTGTCTTCTATCTATGAATACCACAATCTTTACATAATCTATCAAAGTCATTAGAGAAAAATTCAATGCCATTAAATCAGTCCTCAAACATTTTATTTTCTTTTCAGTTTACAACTCAATCAATGCTTTGAATTCTTTAAATTGATTAAAAAGTTTAGATTTACTCTTTAGAAAATATACCCATGTCCTACTATAATCATCAATAAATGAAATGTAATATGTGGATTTACCAATCTAAGGAACATCTACAAGATCAAACACATCAAAATGAATAAGATTCAATACACCGCAAGATTTATGGGAACTCAAGTAAGCGGTTTTATTTTCCATAAATGCAATGCTCACAAAAATCAAATTCAAGATTAACAGACCTTCAACAAGGTTTTTATTTTTAAAAGTCCTTAGACCCTTTTCTTTAATGTAGCCAAGTCTATGGTGCCATAACATATTTTTCTCTATTGGTAAATTTGACTCAGAAGAAAGAGTGCCCTTGGGTACCCAAAAGCCATGAACATCTACTGAAGGTGAAACCCTCACTTCTTCCATAGACTTGCTTTTCATAGAAGTACTTTTGCACTCAATAGTGCATGAATCAAACATATACAATGTACCCTATCTGACACCTTTAGAAATCACCATAGTACCTCTAACCATCTTGCATCTTGCATAAAAAAATACTACTTGCGCACCCACATCTATTAGTTTTCTCACAGACAACAAATTTCATGTTGATCTAGGAATATGTAACACACCATTAATCCTTTTTATTCTACCATCAAGAAACTTGAGTTTAAATTTACCAGGACCAATAATCTCTAAATGAGAATCATCACCCAAGTACTCCTTACCCATATCAAATTCTTCATATTCACAAAACCAATCTCTATTAATGGTCATATGAAAAGATGCACTTGAGTCAATTAAGCATGCATCATTACCTACATAAGTTTCCAAAGCTGCAATGAATGTGTCACCATCTTCCTTCTTGGACTCGGAATCAAAATCAAATTTCTTCTTTTTCTTCTTTGCATTCCTTACGAACATGTCTATACTTACCGTAGTTCTAGCAAATAAATTTGGACTTTCTAGGAGATTTAGATCTCCCATTAGAATTGGATTTATCACAGTTCTCATTATTCTTTCCTTTCTCCTTAGATCTTCCATGAACATTTAGGAACTCCTTGGAAATGATGGATAGCTTCCTCCTCATCTCTTCAAAAAGAAAAGAATCAACTACATCTTAAGTTTTTAGTTTAACAAAAGTACTCCCTATAGCCATAACAAGAGAATCCCATGCATTAGGCAAAGAACAAAGAAATACCCGACATTTCTCTTCCTCATCCATTTTTACACCAACTAATGTCAATTGATCCACCAACATATTGAATGCTTCTAGGTGGTATGTGATTCATCCACCTCTTTCATTCTCAACGAATATAACTTTTTCTTTAAGAAAATCTTGTTCACTAAATATTTGGCTTGATACATCTCACCAAGCTTCTTCCATTGTTTCTGTGCAAAAGTATCTTCATGTAAATTGATTAAAATAGTGTCTTCCAAACATAATATGATTAGACCTTTGGCTTTACAATCCATAACATCATATTGAGTAGTGTGAGTAGGTTCTAGAGGCCTTGAAACATTCTCATCAACAACATCCCATAGATCTCGATCTATCAATAGATCCTTCGTCTTCAACTTCCACATCTCAAAATTATTTCCAAACAATTTCTCCACCTCTATTCTCCTTGATGAACTTACCATACGAAAATTCCCACAACAAGATCACAAAGTATCTTCTACACAAGTTCCCACTCAAATATATATTAGTTCAAAAAACCCAACAACCCACAATTGAAACCAAACGTGATCAAGCTCTGATACCACTTGCAAGGAAGCTAAGGTAGAAAACAACTTCCTACACTAATCTTATGAGGATAATAATACAAAAATTTACAAATCTCTAACAGTTACAAAAACTTAAACAAAAATAAACATAAATATCATACATACCACAACACAGTGATTTACGTTGGTAAAACCCTTTCAAGAGAAAAACCCCACACTCCAAAAGTTGCTCAATATATTATTCAATAAATCATAAACATTATAATATACTTGCAGAGCAAGATTCTCATAAGAGTATCACCACTTAGAGAAACATAGACAACACAATCACTATCAAACTCTTAGAATACATCACTCTCTCTACCATAATTGTAATACAATTCCCTCATAAAATAGGGTTACATTCTAGGGAAAGACATGACAATAAAATATCCACCATTAGATCTAAAACCTAATAATGAACGGTCCAAATTTATAATATATCATTATTTCATGTATGTTGGCTATTTTAGGAGTTTCCTAAAAGAGTTAACATGCTCACATTTTTCTCTTTGCTACCATTGTATACACTTATCAGTATAACTAGGATATATATATATATATATATATATACTAAAAGTAGGTTATCAACAGAAAAATATTAGGTTGAATACCATGTTAAGAAAAATACTAAAACTTATTAAAAAAATAAAAAATATGATACCCTAGATAAAAGAATCTAGATTAAGATTGTATTTTTTTTTAATTTTAGATAAATATTTAATATTAAATTTTACATCAAGTGGAACAACTCTATTTTAATACAGGAACATTTCAATTTTTTATTTAAAAATAAATGTATTTACTATAATTGTAAAAGAATATATCCATGCCCTAAAGTTTCAAGTTATAAATAAACACAAAAAAAAAGTGAAGGAAAAAAAAGAAAATTTACTATATAAAACTTGATGTCTCATGTAACATCATTTTTTAACATTTTATCAGCAACTAAATTATAGTGTTAATTTATAAAAATCTATATTTAAATAATTTTTAATTTTCTCAAAAAAATTATAACAAACATAAAATATACTTAAAACTACACATTTTATTAGTTTACATCATTTCAAAATTCAAAATAGATATGCCAATTTTTAGTGATTTAAGTTTAAAATTTGAAACAGTGTTGTTCATTTCCTTTATAAAAGTGTGACACAACATTGTACTTTTACCCTATACAAATTAATCCTAGAGTCTTTAAATCCACCTTTCAATGCTACGGAGAATGTGACAATAGGCACAAATCTAGGTACTCTTTAAATCCACCTTTGAATGATATGAAAACTTTGATTGTAGAAGATTTAAAAGAAGCTAGAATTAATGATGTTGAAATTGATAATATTCGTACACAATAAAAAATTTAGAATTTTTTTTGTTGAAAACAAAGATGAAAATCATTTTGTTGTTCAAAATGAAAATAAAAATCATTTTTTTATTCAAAATGAAAATAAGAATTGATTTGTTGTTGAAAATGAAGATGAAAATCATTTTGTTGTTGAAAATGAAAATGAAAATGAAAATTGTTTTGTTGTTGAAATTAAAAATGCAATTTTTTTTGTTGTTTAAAATGGAAAATAAAAATCATGTTGAAAATGAAATTGAAAATGAAAATGAAAATCCTTTTGTTGAAAATGAAAATGAAAACTGTTTTGTTGATGAAAAGAAAAATGAAAAATGAAAGCTCTTTTAAAGTTGAAAATGAAAATGAAAATCTTTGTGATGTTAAAAATGATTTTTTTTTTTTAAATAATAAAAGTACTATCTTGGGTAATCTTCTTGGTAAGATTTATTCGAGAAAAATAAGAACACATGCCACTAGATTATACAGATATATATATTTTTTTATCATAGAAAACTATCATTTCAATGTCAACTCATGATTCAATTGATGATAATGTGAAAAATCAAAAAATTAATTAAAATGTTTGGCATTTTTGTTAAACCAAGAAGAAAAGATGAATCACTTCAACATGTTATATCTACTATTGCTAGTGCCATTGAGTCTATTGGAAACAATAGTCAATCTAGAGATAAGAATGTGGCATGACAAGCTATAAAAAATGCTATAATTGATAAGAAAAAGTTTGAATAAATGAATGTTAAGCAAGGGTATGTGTAGGATCATCTTGGAAAAAATAGCCCCTTAAGTGGCCAAAAATTCAAAAAAATCTAGGTTAGGCAACTTCACATAAAAATTTGAATAAGTTATCTATATTATTTCAAAAATAAGTAAGAATAGAATCTGTTTCAAATTGAATTTAGTTTCTAAACTACTAGGTTTATTTTTTAAAAATCTATTCACTAAAATTTGAAATTTCAATGCAGACTACTTAGATTTCGTGGAAAAATAAGTAGGTTTCTTTTGTCCGACCACCAAACCACAATAAAATAATAATATTTTTTATAAGATTTTAGATATAAGTAGAGGACTCATGTCCCAATGTGATGCATATATTTTATTTTTTGCTAGTAAATAATTAATTATGAAATTTTTATTACAACTTTTAAAAAATGTAAAACTCTGTATGTTTGACCACCTTAACTTGGTCAAACTTCATGAATCTTTTTTTTTAATCCTATATTATGTACATAGAATGTGAGACATGTTTTGATCCAAAAATGTGATATTGTTTGAAAGCTTTATAGATTTGTTGTATCGTCCCTCCCATCGTGATACTCTGTTTGGTTTGTTTCAGATGTTTGTTAGATGTTTTTATGCTTTTGCGACACTGCAGATGATATGTTGGACATCCTGATTTTCAGTTATGCTTTTCTATGTGAGACAATTATGATAGACTTAAGTGTGATGCAGTTTATGATGTTTATCATTTTATTTTGAGATATTATCATGATGCTAATTATGTTTATGTTATATGACTTGTATTTGATTGGGTGAAGAAGATAGCGTAGCATAACTCATTCATGAGTACCATACTGCGCTGTGATTCTTCTTCACAATGTGCTTACATGTATATGTTTAACTTTGATGTTTCATGCAGGCACAGGTACTGGGTAACGACTCCACCTGCCTGTCAGGTCTGAGTGTACCCCAATCCAATCTTATTATGTTGACCGGAGATTTTGACAGGTCTATGTTTAACCATCGTTCTTTGTGAACGAGTATCTTTGTTTTCCTGTGTTGTCGTTGTAATCTTCTTTGTCGTCATCGTTGTCATCGTCGTCATTGTTATCGTTGTCGTATCATCTTTATCATTCTTATTGGTTGTGTTTCGCCATGTTCATTCGTACCGTCTTGGTTGTGAATCCTATATGTAAATTTAGTGTTTAATTGCTTGATCATGTATACAAATATTTAATAAGTTTTGATTTATTTAATTGGTAATGTTATTCTTTTGTAAATATTAAATTATCTCTACGAGTTAAATAGGTGAATTGAGTTTTGATTTAAAAGTTAAGCTCTCACTTATACTTGTGTTATGATTAACAAATTGAAAATAAATAAATAAGCTAATTCTTGATTACATGAACGGAAATGATTAATTATATTTTGAAATGTTTGTTTTGTCGGTTATTATTGGTGTTAATCATTGGATTTGGTTTAAAGGTTTACTTATCCTTATGTTCTTTTAAGAGGAAGTTAGTTTTGAAATTTCAACGATATGAGCATGCTTATGGAATTATTACGTAGACAGTGGATATTTTATTAGGAAGTTTGGTAAACAATAAGTTTTCTAACTTCCATAGTTATGAAGTCGGCCTGTGATAAACTTAAAAAAAAAAATGGGAACTAGTCGATAGGATTCAGTTGGCAGGGTTAACTATCTGCAAACTGTTTCATTAAAAGTGAATTGATTGCATGAAGAATGGAAAAAGACAGAAAATGAGGGACTAAATCCATTTCCTCGGGACGAGGACAAAGCCCCTAAGTAAATGATGATAACCGACAAAGAAAACAAGAAAGAGGATCTCGTTTAAGAAGGAAAAAGGCATGTAGTTGGAGGGGGACGGAGCCTGGCGAGTGGGTGGAAGAATTCTGAAGTCATACAGAAGAGACAAAAAAAAGAAGAAAGAAACGACAGTTTTGTCTTGGAAAAACTTGGAGGAAAGGGAGCGCAGCATTCTGGAAAGAAGGAAACTGCTTGAATACAAGAAATTATGATCTAGTATCAGGCTATAAGTTAAATACCACGCAGAAATCCACATTCTAGTGATCTCTTTTAGGTATTGATCTATGAATTTTCCCTGTTAAACTTGTAATCATTAAAAAAAATACTACTCTTTTTCTTCCTACGTATTTCTCCCCTTCATGCTTGAAATGAAAATGTTATCTTGTGCAAGCTAAAATTGGAGATCATTCAACTGAGTATGTTTGTATGGTCATTTGGTTTTATACGTCCATCAACTGTACCTTAGTCGGCCGAGCTAGAACATAGCTGGTTTTATTTTTGAACTATACGTATTCTGGGTTTTGCTCTAGAAACAATATACATTTGATATTCTCCTATTTTAAAATTTTCCTATGTAAGCACTGGCTGCCCCTGAAGTTTTTTCACTTATTCCAATCGCGCCAGTCATTGAAGTTGAAGTGCATATTTCTCTCCATAGTTTGATTTTGAATCTAGATATTGTTTTCTTGAT
>VDFB02123911.1:0-12048 GCA_007258455.2 Sequoia sempervirens | reverse complement strand
GTCAAAGTACATGTGCATATAACATATATCATATAGTCAAAACAACATCAATCATTAGGAAAAGGGTCATGATATTGTAAGCCTCTCAGATACGAGTGTTACGACATCATCCCTTTCCTATCCATAATTGTATAGGCATGTAATCCAGAATAATAACTAAACATGATAACCTTTCACATAACTATCAATGTCTAATCTCATTATAACAACATTTAACATTTAAAATATCAAATCAAAATCAAAATACTATCTTACCCAAGCTGGAGTTAGAGAGGTGTTAGATATTTTCTCCCTAAGATTTGACTTACTCCTGGAAGTCATGTAAACTCAATATGCAGCCATGTCACACATTAGTACTCAAAATCTATTAATCAACATTTAAATATTGTGTTTCATTCCAAAGATGAGAAATATAATATACATCATTCATCACTAAATGAAATAGAAAGGACATCCATATATCATTCACCTTTCTATCAATCACTATCAATATGTTGACATATACCTTACTCATAAGGTCTCAACATGAAACAAAATAGCATGGTTAATCTTGCTAACATCACATGTGCCACAATTTTCAAAATAAGCATTTAATTTAACATCCACATTCATTCAAGGATACATTAATTTCCACTAAGAATAGGGTAAAGAAGATGCATAAGCACTCAATTCTTTCCAAAACACCATTGTTTGCAACAATATTTGTTTTCCACACACTTCCAATCTCACACATTAGAACATATTTGGCATCATTTTCCACAAAATATAACAATTTACACTTTCTAAAGCACAATAAGCCAACTTTTGAACTTTTCATATGAAACCATATCCAAAATGAAACATGCATTTATGCATACATACATACATCACTAAGAATCACATCACAAGGCTACACAAGGGTCCATCTAGACACTGACAAGCAGCATACTAATCCATGATACATAATTCATGAGCCAAGAGCCAATATCCATCTCACATAATTCATACCTCACACTCAGTGGTTTGATGGTGTTAGGTCACACACACATGGTGAGACCATCCAAACAAGACCACAATGACCTATCCCTTATTGAATAAGGTTTTTAGCCTCTAAGAGATAGTCATCACACATAGGTGGGTAGTGGGTCCTAGTTGTGTAACAGCCTCACATACCCCCATCCTCAAAGTTCTATGCGTCTACTTCCTTGTATACACTCAATCGAGTTTGGATCTCCCGTTCTCGATGAGGAATCACATTACAACACAAGACCAACATTTGAAAACAACAAATAGAAAACTAGTTTAGCCACCAAAGATCATAAATAAATATCAAATAAAGATTCAATTGCAGCAATAAAGCAAGAAATGCACACAATTTCAACACTAAATCATATGTAACCTCGAGGGCTACGAGCAAAATAAGATCACAAGGTGTGGCTAAACCATCACAAACAAGATAAATCAATTTTTTTCTGGTCTTCAAAGTCAAAATAAAAGTCATCAATAACCAAAGGAAGATTCACAATCTTCGAAATGGCATAATACATAACTATGTGACTAAACTAGCCACCAAACGAGGAAGGAGGGAACAACGTCTGACTATCGCAATAGCCCATCATGTGTGGCAGAGTGAGCACACCAACTACATGGCATGAAGTGTACTCCTCGGCTACACCCCGCATCGCGTCACCATGCGGCATGGACTTGCCAAGTGGCCCATGCACTACTTGGATATCTGCATGGAATGTGCACCTCAGCCACATCCCACATCGCGTCTCAATGCGGCATGGTCATACGCCAACCAGAGAAGGCATGTATTGGTCGTATGTTGCATGGCAGTGTGTCTATGGCTCTGCATAATTAGGCACGCGCAGAA
Source organism: Sequoia sempervirens (assembly GCA_007258455.2). NCBI lineage: Eukaryota > Viridiplantae > Streptophyta > Pinopsida > Cupressales > Cupressaceae > Sequoia > Sequoia sempervirens. The sequence continues at coordinate 10,193 of VDFB02123911.1, read as the reverse complement.
CACACCTCGCATAGCGATACCTCATGGAAAGGGCACAAGCAAGTACTCATCGTAGCTAGAGGTATACATGGCTAGGACATACCCATATGCCAACTGACCCAAACACTATCGAGAACAAACATGAGTGTCCCTCTACAAGTGTACGAGGCCCCATTACGCTCATCACACAAGTAGGCTATAATAACACAATCTCATAGTGCACCTTCACGCCTCTAAGTACGTGGCATCATCACCAGCACTATGCCCGAACATCAGTGTGGTGTGGCATCATATCTATGGCATTGTGTAGAACACGTGGAGATACAGATTATATAATGCATATATGAGTATATAAATATGGGGCTACTCGAGCCTCCATCATGTGGATCTAGGTCGACTCGCTAATGCCATCCCAAGCACCCCTAGCTGCTAGGCAATGCCAACTCAGCATCCCTATGGATGACCAAGAAATACTAACAAACCAATTTCTCATTGTACCCAAACCATGGGGATTAGGCTAGCACATGGGACTAAGTACCCTCGATCCATCATAATGGGAAGTAGTGAGTACTTTCCTCAGATCGCTTAAGTTGAGAATGCTCAGGTCGAATATGCATACACTATACACTACCAAGGAAATTTTGCTACTACTACCCCATCATGGATTGAGGGAATAGAGAACCAAAAGAAGAAATTCTACAAAACTAACTTTTGGCAACTCTTAATTATATATATGAATTTCAACCGCATGTGGGTTGGCCCTCAATCAAGTAACAAACGCATATACATACATACATAATGGTATGGTTAATCCCACACCTAAAATACAACATATTTCCCATGGATGGGTACACAATCTCACAATCCCATGGGCACACAAAGCAAGTACGGGGTATTCACAACACTCAACATGTGTACTAATACAAGATGTTCACATAATAGGGAGTACCTTTCTCTAATTTCCTCGTACCAAAATAAAACCATTATTCACTTCTAATTATGCAAGATCAATACAACTTTTCAAGAACATGTACTCCCAACATCCATACAATACATCATAGTGCTACATGGAGTAAATCAACAATGCCATAATAACTCTCATATTCAAAGTCACTATTATTAAGTGGTAAATCACCTTACCACACACATATGTTTACCACATTTATTTCCTATACATAGTGCAATATCATTACAATGTTTTCTCAAAACAAGGTATGCAACATTATCACTTAAACATACATTTAACATTTTGCATTTATCATTAACATGCCAATGGTTTCACTATTCCCTTTTCTCTAAACTTTTACTTAATGCAAAATGATTTTATATTCATTTTCATACATGTTCCATGATTATGAATGCAACTTGGGGACTTATGTCCTTTACCCAAGGTTGATCTAATAAAACAAACCTTCATGAATGCATAAACACTTGCTCATATGAGAAAAGCATACAATAGATTTCAATACACCACACTCAAAGATAAGAATCTTTGTTAAACCAATGATAAGAGAGAGAAAGAGAGGGATTTACAATTCTGACACATGAATGAAAGAAGACATGGTTTCATCATCACACAATCCCTTCACATAAATGAATCAATCATATGAGAGCATGCAATAATCCCTATGAACTAACAACATGAGCATTCATTTTCTATTACCATATTTCATAATCTCAATACAATATAACATGCAAAATCAACTCCAAAACCACATAGGGTCAGTCTAGCAATCATTAACATAAGGAGGTAAAGCACAAGAAGACGTGCCAGAAACTTGCATGGTGAAGAAAAACAGCAAGACTCAAGATGAGAATACACACAAAAGGATCTTCTTGGCACCCTCAAGGTCAAACAAACCTTCCAACAGCATGAACAAAGAAACCAAGCAAGGGTAATTTTAGGTAACACATGTCACCTAAAGCTCCAACATTCCTACTCGCAACACGGGATATAGGCAAGTAATCAATCTCAACCTCGGGAGACTCTCAACCAAGGGAATCACTCCAATCTCATAGAGTAAGGCATGACCTAGGAGGTATCATTCCTCCACAACACAAGCCAAGGTTGGAAAACTCAACCCTTTAAAATTCCATATTAAGGCACTCAAGGCAAGAGGTCCTATGACTATCTCACCACAACAAGCACTTGGAACACACACATCAAGCACACTGCAACCACATGAGCTACAACCACACTCAGGGACCATGCAAGGGTCACAACCCTTTACACAATGAAAGAGCCACACATCAAGAAGGAGACCAATCAGAACACACTTCTTGGTAGGCTCGAGGGTCTAACTAACCCTCACAAAAAATCATTCCTCAACAAGACATGCAAGGGGCAAGGAACAACAACACTTTTTTCTATTCACCACACACAAAACACCAAGCAGGTATCAACCATAAGCAGGGATCCCAGTGTTGTAACATGGGCTCTACTTCTAACTCTACCTTTGGCTCTACTCCTAGGGGCATCCTAAAGGAAACAAGGAACACATCAAAATAGATCATCACAAGGGTAATCTATACACCAAACTAAGGCATGAACACTAATCAACAAGACTATGAAAAATATTATAATAACCTCATGCCACACATGCAAAACATAGCATAACATAGAAGGCTCAAGTACGCTAGAGCTCCCAGTGTGTGAACATGGGCTTTGATACTAGATGTAACATCCCGCTATGCAACCCCGAAGGGTAAGAGCCAAAAGAGGACAAGATAAAAAATTTTTGAAAACATGAAGAATCACTTACACAAAAATTAGTTGTCAAAACAACATATCAACAACAAACATGGTAAAGCATGGTTGAATGCACTACAAAAATGAGAAGACTGAACCACTCTCTAGAGAAAGTCTGAACAAGAGCAAATAGGATAGCTCCAAAAAAATTCCTCTAGAACCCCCTACTTTGGAACTTTCTGCAGTAACATCGCAGAGACAACATGCAGAAAGCTCCGATGCGCTAGAACTTCCTACTCTGGAACTACCTGCTCTGGAACTTCCTACTCTGGAACCTTCTTCTCTAGAATTACCTACTCTAGAACTTCCTGCTCCATAACTTCTTGCTTTGGAACTTTACAGCAGTGACACAGAACAAAAAATAGAAAGCAACGATGTGCCAGAACTTTGTAGGCCATTGCATGAAGGAAATTATACAGCCATAGATCTAATTTTGCATGAAAATTTTGAAGTAAAAGCCATAATAATCATCATAGTACAGGTGAGTCTGATACCAACATCAGAACCCATAAACTAAATATAAGCATCATATTTCTTCTCATTAATTTATATGATTATATCTTCTCTTTCAAGAGAGTACAATATACATAAAGGAATATACATGAGTACAATGGAATATCTAAGAATAAGATACATCAACAGATAAGGTAAATACAAGAGAGATCAGCTCCAACTAGTGCTCCAATAACCTATACACCGGTCTCCAATGGTGGTGGCAATGCCTCCCTACCATGTGGACTCAACACTCACATCAAACACAGAGCAAACATAGAATACAATGCATTAAATTCAATATCACAACGTGAAGATGCTCATACAATAACATGTTGAGTACTACTCATGAATCCTAAGGTACGAGATACAAAAGTGTTGATTGGATGGAGTGTCATCATGTGTGCACAAATGGATGGCACCACACAAATTTATATACACCTCTCATACGAATGAGACTCAATCATGCCCAAATCAACGCCCTGCAAACGGATAACTCAACACCCTACGAATGGATAGGCCTTCTCATTTAACCAAAAAATGAATCCATAGAAAATATGAAACAATGAAAAATCCACTAAAACCATCATTGAAACCATTTAACACAACCAAGCAAACATTGTTGTGAAATCAATCAAACAGTTGATCTCATACACTCACAAGTAGATCAAATGCATTCACACATTCACCATTAATTTCATAAAAGAACCAATCCTATAATTGGTATAAACCTCATTAAATCATTCTATAAAATCACTTTTAAATTAGATAAAATCTACCAAGTGGCAGTGGCAGAAAACACAGTTCAGCTGCTATTCAAACGCTTGAGAAAGAGGCATAGAAAACTCATAAAAACTCAAAATGCCCAGATTAAAAATCGGACAATGACCCAGTTCATATTTCGATGTTTCCATTGGATTCTACCTTTAATTTTTAATTTTATAACCCAAAATAAGGTGATGTTCAGAAAAAACATCATTTTATGCATGGCTGGGCAAAAAACATGAAAAATGAAAGTGCCCGGATTAAAAATCGGACAAAGACCCAGTTGAGATATGGGTGTTTCTACATTGAATCCAACTTTATTTAATAATTATAACAGCTAGTTAAATAGCAACAAAAAAATTGTCATTTTAACAAGTAGGCACAAACTTGGCCAAAAATGAAAGTGCCTAGAATTGAAATCTACCAAAGACCCAATTGAGATTTGGGAATTTCTACAAAGAATCCATCTTTATTTTTCATTTTTAACAAGTGGATAAAGAGTAGAAAGGAAAAACATTTTTTACCAGGTTGCACAAATTTTGGCAAAAACAGAAAGTATTCCAAATTCATTTTGGACTCCAACCCAATTGAGATTTGAGCATTACTAGGTGAATCTCATAGTTGGATTTGAGTTTAAACTAAAATCTTGTACAAATTTAAGAAAGACACATACTTTCCCCAAAAATAACTACCATAACCAGGCTGAAAAGAAAACTCAACAACCAAAATTCCATAACAGCTAGAGTAGCCAAGACTTCCAAAACATTTAAACAAATACTTATGCATACATTTATAACTCAAAAATTTCTAGGAAAACATAGAAGAATACCTCAAATCTGCCCAAATGTGAAATGAAGAAATGATTTGTTAGCAAGGCACAGCGAGATTCCAAAATGGAGCAGCAAGAAGAAAATGGTTCATTGAATTCAACAATCCAATACCCACAAATTTCTTCTTAGAAAATCTCCATGTTTCTTCTCCAACTCAACTGCCCAAATTATGGGGTTTTCTCCTCTTTCCCCCAAAATAGAAATTTTCTTCTTTAAAAAGATAACTCCCTCAAAAACAAAAGAATAAAAGTATATATATCCAAAACAAGGTTGCCCCTTATTTTTTTTAACTAACTCCTTAACACAATAAAAATGAAATAAATTATTTTATTAAAAAAAACTATTAATGCTCTCCAAAGTAATTAATTAAAATCACTAAATATCCAACATTCCCTCTTTCATATAAAAATAATAATAATAATTTAAATCCAAACATTAAAATACACACAAGCTCCCCAAGAAAATTTAAATAAAATGATGAGGGCTCACATAAAGGATTAATAAAATCATTTAAAAAAATTTCAAATGAAATATATTATTCTCTCAAATGATCAATAAAAATTATTTAAAATAACATATTTAGACTCTCATGGATATAACCATTCAAATCTCCCATCAATAAAACACTATAAAATTCCATATATGAAACCATGAAAAGATGCCAATGAAAACACATCATAGCACTGACAACCAAAATATATAGCCACATAACAGATTCACAAAAAGCATAACAAAATACCTCAATGAGACATACTGGTAAACCACATACAACTGAAAGGTGCATCAAACATACAGCTGAAAGGTGCTCTAGACATTACTGTTAGGTAATCAGATGATAAGACATTTACAAGGAAACACTACACTAACAAGGTACAATGGGCTAGGATAGGGAACATTTGGTCTATGACTACCTCCAGTAACCACCATTGGGGAATATGAGTACACTCAAGCCTTTGGATCCAAGCAGAGTCGATACTCAGTACCTACATCACTCCAATTATACGTCAAAGTACAAGTGCATATAACATATATCATATATTCAAAGCAACATCAATCATTAGTAAGAGGGTCATGATATCATAAGCCTCTCAAATATGAGTGTTATGACATCATCCCTTTCCTATCCATAATCGTACATAAGCAATGATAATAGTCTATAAACATTTAAGCATGTAATCCAGAAAATTAACTAATCATGATAACCTTTCCCATAACCATCAATGTCTAATCTCATTATATAACAACATTTAACATTTAAAATATCAAATCAAAATTAAAATACTATCTTACCTAGGCTGGAGTTAGAGAGGTGTTATATTCCCCAACCCTTGTCATCATCCTTGACAAGGATGAGTACACATCTTGTAACTCCATTTGTCTGGTCTGTAATCTTTGTCAGTTGTCTTGCTTGGTGTTTTATCATTATTTTTTTAACTCGGGATGACACGTTGTTGTTCATTATTATATTCTTTAATACTAGGTTTCTTGAATATTTGATGTTGCTTACATTTGTGTATGTTTTATTTTACCTTGTGACTCCCAAGAGTAAGTCGAAGCTTTAGGGGGGAGGGTGTAGTGCCCCTCCATGTTCGGCCCTTTTCTTGATGTTTGAGTAAGTTTGTTTGGGTGTTTAATGTTATATTTAGCGATAACTATGCTATTTTTGTAATCAATTAAATTTAAATAAATTGTTAATTGAAAACACGTGGAGTAATAAACATTCATGAGATTGTCTTGGTTAATTGATTCATAGAATCTTTGATTAATTTGGAATTGAATAAATCAAGTGTTAATAGATATTATATGGATTTTGTTAATTAGTTTATTAAATTAAATTATGAGATTAAATACTTTTATAAATTAAAATAAATAATTATTTTTATCTTTGAGATTCAATAAAGTGAATAAGGAAAAAAATCTAATTTAAAATAAAATAATTAAATGGATGAGATTTTTGAAAAAATTGTTAAAGCCATTAAAATATAAAAAAAATTGAGTTCAAGCACATGCATAGATCCGAACTATTTGCGGAAAAAGGAACTTGTTTTATTAAGTGATTTTTGTTTTGGGAAAAATTGAATCACTTTTCTTATTTTAGCAATGATCATTTTGGAGAAGTAGAGGATATTTGATTTTTTTGGTTTTTGGGAACTAGAGAACTTTCGCCTGTAGAAATTCTTCGTAGAATAGGTTGTGTTTTATGAATTATTTTGAAAGAAAATTTTGAAGTGGAAAAGTAGATCGCTAGTGGATTGCTTGGACGAAGTGGATCCTTGGTGAACATAACGATGAATCTTGACACCGTTATTCTATTTTTTTTGTAGCGAATTGATTCCAGGTTCCATCGTCTTCTGAATTTTATTCTCTTTTAGAAAATGAAAGCTTGAATTGGTTATACTTGTTGCTTTAATTATTGATTCGAATGATTTTCTTGAATTTTGGGTGATTATGTTTGAGTGATTGTGTTTCCCCAACTCGAATGCTCTTCTGCATGTATTATGAAACCCATTCGGTGTACATTGTTCAATCTTTGCATTTGATGTGATCAAACCCATTTTACCTTGATACATTGTATCGAATAGATCACTTGTGTGTCTTTGTTTCCTCATCTTGCATACCTTGCAATAATCGCATATCAAGAGTTAGTATCTCCCTTGGACTTTATTTTAAATAGTTTTCATGCCTTACCTCTTGTTATTTCACCATATGCATTTGGACTTCGCCAACAATTTTTTATATGCATGAAGTTTTTGAGTAGAGGCCAAATTTTTTTTCTACCTTTTAATAATAGTAGCCTGCTAGACTATAATCCTTTATCTTCGTTTGCCTCAATGTTGAAATCAAAGAATAAAAGTTTGCATGTATATATCATCCTTTATAAGAGACGAAAGCTCCCCTACATTTGATGTAAATATCCTTTTTGAGTTTGTCGTTTCCTTTTGACATATTTTATGGGTAGCTTGTTGTCTGTGAGTCAAATTTTCCTCGCACCTCCTTAGTCTAATTGTTTTGGAGTCGATTCTCTCTTATTGGAGTCTTGGATCGCATTCAGCATGTAGCCTCTTTGTACTACAATTTGCTTTCTTTGGATATAGTCTAAGATTTTCCATTCGATTTTTATGTTAAATGTTGGGCATTTAATATATTTATGCTGATATATGTAATAGATAAATCTATTGTGATCTCCAATGTGAGCTGAGATAAGGAGATCCAAACCAGCATGCCCTCCAACCTTTTTTTTGGCTTTGAATAACCCTTTGGGTATGGAATTTCCCTTCAATGGTTCAATTTGCAAACCCTTTGAATAACCCTTTGGGTATGGCATCATTGTCTTATTACCTGAAATAGATTTTTAAGGCTTAATAACTTAATAAGTCTTATCAATGTATTCTTTTAAGTCTGCTAGGATGGAATTTCATGATAAGACATTTCTTTGTGATTCGCATTTGGAATCAACTGCTTGCCTTGTCTTGCATCCATATTTTCATGTGGATCATTTTGTTCTAGAATAGTATGATAATACCTCACTATTTAAGATGATTTCATCTTAATTTCTATTTTACAAGAATATGTATAGGGTGAATAATATGTGAGGGATATAATCTTTTATTGATATTATGTAGTAATTATATGGGTAGTTCAAAATGAATTAATATCTTGCTTTATATATTATTAGTATTTAAATAAACTGTTTTGAAAGAGAATTAGTTAATTAAGTGAATAAATTAGATTAAGTTAAAAGAAAATATTAATTTTACTTAATTTTAAGTTATGTTATTTTGATAGAAAATTGACTTATTTATATTTTGTTAATTGAAGGATTTGATTTATATCTCAGCTAGATAGATAATCTTTTATTTGTAATAAGGAATGAAGTTATATATATAGAGTAGTTTATATGTGTATATATATATTTGCATACCAAGTGTATGGATTAGATTATAGTAAAATGGAAAGGAAGAATAGAGATAGTATGCATATATATATTCCTTATCATCTATTCAATAGTTTGATTTGAATTTTATTCCTCAATTTGGTTCATTTGATTGTGAATTTATTAGGCTTTCCAGTATAGGAATCAAATCTCATGATTACATTGGGAAAATATATTGGAAAGTAAGTAAAGAAAATTTCTTATTATATATGGATAATTGAAGAACTTATGATGATGTCCTTTTAAAAATGAGGTTTTTTCGACATGTTCTCCTATACTTGAATTGTATATTGGTTGAATTTTATCATTGACATTTGTGTATTATTGTGTGAATGGCTGTTAGGTGAAGTTGGTGTTTAGTAAATGAGTTTAGGAATTATGCAAGTAATGTTTCTCCTTGAATGCATTGATGGGCTATTGTACCATTGGTTATTATAAGTGATTGTGATAATTGAGTTAGTTGGGTTGGTTTTTGGATTGAGTTGTGAATTGGATGAATGCTACCATTGTTGTGGTGGTTGATTTAGTTAAAGATGGTTATTAGCCAAATTGTAATTTTGTTGGGTAATTAGTGGTTGGGTGTCATGTGAGGAGAAAATTGAGGTCTCCCTTGGATGCCCTATTGGTTGATTTTACTATTGGTAATTTTGGTTGATTTTGTATTGAATTGATTATGTTAACTTTGATTGAGTTTGAAGATCTCTTTATGGTATTGTCACTCTTATTCTACACTTGTTTTGTAATTCTGGAATTTAAATATTCATGTTGTGATCATGATGTTGTCATTTCTTGATGGGGGGACCCTTGTGTTAGCAGCTTGAGAGCCTTCCACAGGTTAGAGGGGAGTATGGTTTTACTTACATGATTTGGTATGGGGGTCAGGGATTAGGTGAGGCTACTAGGGTAAACCAAGATGGGGGTTGACAACCAAGGAAGATCCACATTGGGTAACCCATATCAAGCCATAAGTGTTTTCATGAGTTTTATGTTGCTTCACCTAAAAGTGGGTGGTTTTATGATTTTGTCCTTTTGGAAAGCGGTCGATCTTTATACTTGGATTGTGCTCTTCTAGGTATGTAACCTTACACTATTTATTGGTGGCTATGGTTGGAAAAAGAGCTTTCTTATGAATGGATTTTCATGTTGGTTCTTTGTGAACTATTGATCTTATACCTGATTTTGTCTATGTGGGTACTGGCCTTGCACTATGGAATTGTTATATGTGGATTTTTTGTGCGGGAAGGTGCATGCCTCACTTTGTGTGATTATTCATGTGGATTTTTATGTTGTGCAAGTTGGCTTACCTAGTTATTGGATTATTGAGTCTTTTTTTTTCTATTAGGGGGAGTAGCTCTCATTGAGGGTCCAGCACCCAAAGTGGTTGGTTGAGGGTAACTCATGAGATTTTCTTAATCTAGTGAAAACACTAATAATTAATTAGGGG
>VDFB02123910.1:0-28415 GCA_007258455.2 Sequoia sempervirens | reverse complement strand
TTACAACCATAATTTTTACCTTATTTTTAATTTTAATCCTATCCTAAGTATAGTGCTTTTAGGATTAAATAATAATTAATAATAATATGATTAGAATTATAATTTAATTAATAGTTATAATAAGTCTAGCTATTTTAATTTAATTCTTATTTGTATTTATTTATGTTTTGAAGTTAACAAAATTTGGAAAATTAAAAAAAAGTGGCAATGTCAAATAGTTTAAGATTTAATTTGAATTTTTTACTTTAATTGTGTAAAATCAAATCCCTAGGAAGATTATCCTTATATGCTAATTTATGGATGTGTTTTTTTCAGATTGCAGGAATTGGGTAGCCCCCCTATAAATTATAGTACGTTGGTCATGTGTGGTGACGTTGGTGCGACATGCCCTCTGGTACCATGGGGATGGGGGGAGACTAGACCTCGTGACCTCTTGTCAATTGAGCTAGGCCCGCTGCCCAACTTATTGATGTGCCTTAATTTAAATTTTATTTTATTATTTTAATAGTGTGAATCCAAATCTCTATAAAATAGCTAATTAATTTTTGTGAGATTTTTTTAACAAAAAATAAAATTTATATGCATAAATATAAAAAAATAATGTATATATCTAGAAAAATCACTTTATATAATTTAATATATATAGATATAAACATTAAAAAATAAAATATATTATATATCCTATTAAATTATCACAATAATATATTAGTAAAATAACATTTATTTATTTTAGAAAGATTTCATAAAATGATTTTATAAAGATAAAACTAAAAAATCATTCTTAAAAAAATGTAAAAATAAATAATATTTTAGAAAGATTTAATGAAATGACATAAAGCTAGAAGTGAAAATCATTTAAAATAAATGTAAAATAATAGTTTACCTTGTTTTTTCCTACAAATTCACCCATAACACCCCAAACTTATTAGCCAATTATGTTTTTTTTAATAAAAAGGGGTAAAAACTTTATTGAAATCAAGAAAATAACAATACATAAAGATCAGGAACCCATAGCCCCCACAAAGGAAAACACCAAAACCCCCATCCAAAACAAAAACCACCAACCAAACAACTTCCAACATCTTATCCCTCCATATCATCAACAATGACCCTTTCTAAATCTTGACAATAATTAGGGGATAATTGTCCCCACCCCTCAACCTTCCAATCATTTGCATGCTCTAAAGCCCACTTAGCCAAGTAGTCAGAAACCCTATTCCATTATCGTGGAATGTGAGCAAAAGACACCACTTCCAACGTAAAACACCTCTGCAAAATCTGTCGAACCACCAACACAATCTGCTAATTAACCTCAACCACCTTTTTCTCTTGCAACATATTAACAATAATCTATGAGTCAAATTCACAGATAATCCTATGCCACCCCAAGGCACAAGCACTCTCAATAGCCCAAAGAATCACCAACCCCTCCATAAAGTTGTTAAAATGTCGCCCTTTATGAATGGAGAAAAAGAAAATAACTGAACCAGAATAGTCTCTTCCAACTCTACCAATCCCAACATGCCTAGGATTACCCCTAGAGGAACCATCTGTATTAATCTTCAGAAAATCCATCAAAGGAGGCAATCATCTACCAACCCTTTGAACCTTATTTTTAGCCCTCCTACCTCTTCTAACACAAGTAGACACCAAAGTCAACCCTTGCAAACCCAATCTATTTACAATCTCATTATCACTTCTTTCCAATGAAAAAGCCACATCACATTTGGCTTCAACCAAATGTGATGTGGATTCATACCAACAATTTTGTGCCACACCTATTGAACCATCAACCTATCCCCACGAAAAATCCTATGATTCCTTTCCAACCAAATTTTCTGAAGGATGAATGTAGGACCAATGCACCACAAAATTTGGAGGAAAGAGGCCTGGGAAGGGGGTCTTCTCAAATTGCTCCAAAACTCAAGAAGGGAAGAGGCATGAACACATGGATGTTTCCAAACATCCCACCATAGATGTCAGAGCTGCATAGAATAAGAGCAACGAAAAAACAAATGGGAAGAATCTTCCTCATTGTAGTCACACAAAACACAAATAGAGGGACCATGGAATCCCCTCTTCCAAAGATTATCCAAGTCAAACATCTATTCCAAACTAGAGTCCACATAAACAATTACACTTTGGCTATGAAAACTTGTTCCATGCATGTTTCCACCAAGGGACCTCCACCCCCCCAAGCTTACGAGACAACAACTCCTGATATCCACTAGCCATAGTGAAAGCACCCTTAGGATTCGGGCTCCAAGCCAGAATATCCTTATCCCTAAGAGAACTGCATTGTTTGTGAGACAAAATATTTTGAAGCTCATCGTATTCCTCCTCCAACCCGATAACAGGCCAATCACAAGGATCCTTCCACTTAGCCACCTCCATCTTCCCATGAGGACAAAAATTCTTAAAATCACTCACCCTCGACCAACTAGCCTCCAAGAAGTGTTGACAAAGATTCACCAAATTGGGATACTAATACAAAATGGGGGAAAATCCATCCCAAGAATTAGACCAAAATAGAGCCTCAGTCCCCCTATTACATATCTAGAACAAGCCCTCCTTAATCAATGCAACTCCTTTCTTAAGCATTCCCCAAATCACAGAACCTTTCCCCGCTAGAGGATACTTGGGAAGCTCCTCCTTTAAGACCCTTGAGAGGTACTTGTGAGCTAAAATCCTAGCCCGGATATGATCCTGCTCCACACACCACCCCTAGTACAGCTTAGTAGCCAACACCAGCCAGGACTAGGTCGAATGCCGCAATCCAAGACCCCCAAACTACTTCGGGCTACACACAAAATCCCACTTTTCCAAGCTCCACTTGGGAGAGGAAAAGCTACCCGCCCATAAGAATTTCCTAGCTGGAGAATCCAAATCCTTCACAAACCCAACTGGAGCCACCTGAAGCATACACCTATATAAATAGGAAGAGCTTGCACCATAGACTTTAGTAACTAAACACGACTAACAAAGGACAACCATTGATGAGTCCAATGATTAACCTTTGCATGAAACTTATCCAAAATATTTTTCCACAATTCCCTAGGAAGTCTACTACTAGAGATAGGAATACCAAGATAAGTTAAAGGGAGAGAATCAATTTGAAACCTCAAGATACAAGCAATCCTTTGCTAAATAAGCCTTAGAGTATTGAAGAAGAAAATGAAAGACTTATCTTCATTAATCCTTTGACCAAAAGCAACAAGATAGATATCCAAGGCCTTACACAAATTCATGGATTCTCTAATCTTAGTCATACCGATCAAAGTAGTATCATCCACAAATTATAGGTGAGATTGAGGAGGCAAACCATTTCTCCACCCCCATCCCTGGATAAAACCCAACTCCATTTTACATTTCACCAATCTCCCCAAGCCTTCAACAAGAAGGATAAATAAATAAGGAGAGAGAGGATCCCCTTGACGAAGTCCTCTAGAAGCACTGAAAAGAGAAGAAGGCTCACCATTTATGAACACCGAGAAAGAGGTGGAAGTAACACAACACATTACCCACTGGATCCACTCTTCAGCAAAACCAAAAGCAATAAGAATTTTTCACAAAAGGACCACTTCGCTCTATCATAGGCCTTAGCCATATCAAGCTTGATGAAAATTTCCTTCTCTTTCAAGGATGCCATAGAATGAATGGTTTCAATAGCAATGACAACCCCATATAGAATTTTTTGATCCTCCACAAAGCCACTATGTTCCTCCAAGATAAGCCCTCTAAGCCATTGCTTCAGCCTTTCAACAATTAGTTTGGATATGATTTTATACACCACATTACAAAGGGAAATGGGTTGAAATTGACTCAAATGATCCACCCCTTCACATTTGGGAATGAGAGTAAGGAAAGTAGATTTCAAAGCCCTTAGCATTTGCTTATTCCTTTGATATTCACAAACCATCTCCAAAAGTTCCAGCTTAATGATATCCCAAAAGTCTTGATGAAATTCAACTGGAAATCCATCGCGGCTCAGGGCTTTCCCTTTCTTCATTTGGAAAACAATGCGCCTTCGATTCCACTCTAGTGAGATGTTGCCCAAAGATGCTCATTCATCCCACGGTAACGAAGAGGATACAACATAAAACTTGATTTCTTCCACCAAGCCATCTAAAAGAAGTGGTGTTTTTGTCTTCCTCCTATAACCACTCAACTCAAGCCTTTTGTTTCCAATAAATTTCCTCTTGCAGCTCACACTCTTCCAAAGTTTTCAAAGCCCTTGCCTCCTCCTTGAGTAAATCCTTAGAAAGACCAAACTCCCTTATCTCCCGAGTGATGGCATCCAAGCTAGCTTGAGCAACAACCTTAGCATGAAAAATGTTTCCAAAGAATTGTCTATTCCACCTTTTGAGTTGATATTTTACATATTGTAACTATTTGGCAAAATAATACATAGCAGTGCCATAAGCAGGTCTTTCCCTCCACCACCAATTAGCCACATGCACCTGTAAAGAAGAATCTCTTAGCCACATAAACTGGAACTTGAAAGAGGGGGATCGAGCAACACGTGCTGAAGTAGCAGATAACTTAATAGGACAGTGATCCGAGCCCCTCTAGTCCTAAATCTCAAAGCAAGTAGACCACAATCCTCCAACCCAAAAGCAAGAAACCAAGAAACAGTCAAGTCTCTCAGCAATACAATTCTCTCCAATTCTCCTATTGTTCCAAGTAAACTGACCATTACGGGGCTTAATGTCAACTAGATTCAAAGTAGATATGTTATCCTGCAGAAGGAAAGCAGAGGGCTCCAATCTTGCAATACCACCCATCTTCTCATCCAACTCAATAATGGCATTGAAATCCCACCTAATAATCCAAGGAAAAAAAGGAGCAAGGCTCTGAATGAAATTAATATGAGACCATAATATCTTATTGCCAGGAAAATCCATGGGTGCATAGATGTTTGAAAGAAGAATAGTTTCCCCTAACTCCAAACTTGAAGCAACCACAAAGATGGAAGACTTGGAGGACATCCACCAAAGAGGACGAATCTTCAATAGGTTCCATAGGCAAGCCACACCCCCAACATTCCCATGGGCCCCAATACATTGGCACTCACCTCGCTCCCACAACTTAGGCAACAAACCAATCATACCTTCAACTGTTAACTTAGTCTCCTGTAAAAAGAGAACATTGAGAGAATGAGTTCTCAACAAATCACGAACAAATTTTTACCGAGGGCCATTGTTCAAGGCCCTTACATTCCAAGAGAGGATGATCATTTAGGAGGGTTAGAAAAATGGGAATCCAGGATCTTAACAGATCCAAACTCCACCAAAGTCTCCCCCATCAACTTTATCTTTTCCAAATATTTCTTTCTCCCAACTTTAGAAGACTTCTCAGCAACCCCTTTCTTTTGGTCTTTCTGGAGAACTCCCAACAAAGGAGAAGCCTTGCTATCTTTTACCAAATCAGACCCCATATTTACTAATGGAGTAGAGACCTCTCCCTCCCCCATATTCGTATCCAAAAGAGTCTCAAACCTCCCATGAACCACCAAGCTCTGATCTGTTTCCATTTGCAAAGCCCCAGTATCCTAAGAAACCTGGTTGTAGTTTGAAATAATTCCTTCCTCAACCTCTTTTGAAGCACCCTAATCCAACAACATCATTCCCAGATTCACCTCCTGCTGACTAAGATCATCCAAAACCTCAAATCTATTAAAGGTATCTCCTTCCTAATGCTCCTTAAGAGACCTCTTTTGACACTGGTGCCTATTGAGAGCCTTAACAAGAATAAAACCCTCCACGCCAATAGCCTCACCAGGAACATGATCCTTTCCTTTTTCCACCTTAGGAGGATCAGGAGGAGGCTGAGCAGTCTGGGACCCAGGAGATTTAGACTTCGGGCATCTCCTTTGTAGATGGCCATATTCATGACAGAGATGGAAATGAAAGGGAAAAGTCTTGTAATCTAGCTATTGCACCCAAGAACATGCACCTATACAAATTTCCAAAGAATCTAGAAGAGGGTTATTTAAATCCATTTCAACACAAATGCAAGAAAAATTCATTACCTTTCTCTCTTGAGTTTGCTGAGAAGGACCCACCAGTTTCCCTAGCAGTGAAGTAACTCAATGCAAGATGTCAGTACGCCAATATTCAACTTGAAATATAGGGAGACAAACCCACACCAGAACCTGATTCAGAAGTGCCTCCGAAGGATCAAAACTCGTATGCTAGGGTTTAATAAATAAACCAATCTGGTTGTGGAAATAAGTCCCACCTTCAAACACTCTGTTGTGATCTTCCATGCAATTAAATGTTACCATGAAGTAACTGTTTGATAACAACATTATTTCCATCTCACCCTCCAGGGACTAGGTACAATGAGCCCACGACTCCAAAAATTGAAGTGAAACCATCATTCCCAAAAATTTGCAAAGTAAAGCATGCTTTGAATAATACTCAATATCTCCCATGACCGATTCTGGTTGAATCATAAGGACATACCTATCTTTGCTTTGTTCCAGGCATCCATTAACTTTTGGGATATGAGGATCTCCAGCCAGAGTGAATCCTCCATTCCCTGAATCATTAGAGAACAAGTTATTGTCAAAAACCTTCATTGAAAGAGAATAAGATTTCATTCCCAAGGTAGATCATAAATCTACAACAGTATTGGCCTCAAAAGCTTCCCCTCGATCCATCACTGGAGAGGAGATAGGGAAAAACCCTCAATGAGAAAAGCTCCAAATAAAGCCTAGAGCAGTTGAAGATGAAAGTGAACCAAGGAGAAAAATACACCCCATGCACACACGAAGGAAACCCCACACCACAAGTAGCAAGAAACAACTGAGGATGAAACCCCACACAACAAAGAAATGATACAATGTAGAGAAAAATGAAACACAACCCCCTGAAACCAAGAAAAACCCCCCACGAAACAACTTCACACCCCACCACCAATCAAATGCTTTTGGCATGCATGCAAAGAAGGTTGCGGGCATGCAGCCTTGGCCTCAATGGCTGCGGGCAAGCCTACCTTCGCAACACAGAAAAATCACACTGTTCACCATAAAAAATGTTCCCATTCCTTTTCTTAGCCAATTATGTTCAAGAAAAATATTTTTTACAATTTTTAAAGTTAAATATTTAACATGTTCACTTTAAAAAGATTAAATTATATTTGAAGAGCATAAAATTTTAGTTTTTAATTGGTTCAAAAACAACTTATTAATAATTAATTAACAAAATAAGTTAGAAAAACTCATTGCAATAGTATTGCCTACCACAAGTACTAATAAAAATACATAATCCAAATATTTTTTCATATATATAAAATAAATTATATTTATCTATATATCATTATTTCCCTTGATTAAGTATGTCAATTATTTTAATTTAGTTAAAATATTAATTTTAGAAAATAAAAAACTTACAAATTAAAAAATATATAATTGTATTAACTTTAGAAAATAAAAATACTTAAAAATTAAATAATTAAAATCACACTACAAAATAAAAAGTTTCAAATATTTCATAATGAAGGTAAAATTATGATTTATACTATAAACTAGATACTCATCCTTTGTTTCCTTAAAATAATTATAATTTTAAAAAGAATGTAAGAGCATATAGATATTTCATCTAAATTATTAGCCAATAGGCTCTTTATTGTGGGCTTGCCCACCGGAAAAGTCTCACACCTGACAAAAATTTCTCTTAGGGCACTAGAATTTTGATGGAGAATTCCCGTGGAATTTTGCACTTCAGAATTGCACTTGAAGACTGCACTTCACAACTGAAGTTCACACGCTTTGTTAATAGCACCACCCATTTTAAAATATTTTGCCATTTTGGGTTTCATAAATTTTTGCTGCAGACTGAGCTCATTTTTCCTCATCGGCATCGTTGATAGCACGACACAATTTGTGCAGAATCTTGAGGTAAATCACTGGCCATAGTTTCAATGAATTTTCCTTTTTATGTCCAACTGTGGAGCCATGGATGTGATCGTGCATGTGCTCAAGTTGGGGCAAAGCATGGAGGCTAAGAAGAACTCGGCTGCAATGATTTTCAACCTCAACACGATGGAGAATTACCATCCCATCTTTGGGGACCGACCGCTGGTTGTGAGGGGCCTGTTGGACCTCATTCGATTGGAAAACCCTAAGTGTAGCAAGGATGCTCTCAAAGCCCTCTTCATTTGGCATTCCACCCCTTAAATGGACCCAAAATAGTGTCTGTCGGTGTGGTTTTCATGCTCTTTTCTTTGGTGATGAATGCCTCCATGGGCCTCGTCGAGGATGCCACCGCCATTATTGCATAGGTTGCGGCCTGCAGCGAGAGCGCACAAGGGTTTCAAAAGGTTTTTGGGATTCAGGTGTGCTTTTTCCTTCTTTTTTCTCTCTTCTGCAATTCATAATAATAAGATAATTTTTTTAGTTTAAGCTTCTGCAATTTGTGGTAACTAGAAAACTCTTGCAATTTTAAGCTTTGGCAATCTAGTGTAATCAGAGATTTTGAAGATTTGGATTATTTAATTTTTCGAATAAAATGGAAACAACTATAACAGAATATGACAATCTAGGGTAATCAGAGAATTTGAAGATCTATTTTTTTAAATTTTTCGAATAAAATGGAAATGACTACAATAGAATATGATTTGATGCGACTGTCTATTGGTTTTTTATTCCAACATTTGAGCCGAATTCACAAACCCCTTTTAGGAGATTATTAGAACAAGAAAAATTGGGTTGAAACAAAAGATGAACCCATGTTTAGAGCCACTATTCGTTAACCGTCATGCGATGAGTATAATTCGAAGCTCCATTAATCCCCTGTGAATTTAGGTAATTTGTGTTTTTGGAAACTACTTTTGTACTCGACATTGATCATTCATCCACAAAGTCCCGAAAAGAATATAGATAATTTCATAAAAATATAAAAATATAGGTGATTTACATCCCAAGTAATTATCTATACATGGAGCTCTGATTTGCAATTTCCATCCATCATTTTTCCTAATGATGGGAGTCTCAAAGAGTGGTGTGAAATATCAGATCCATCTTTTATTTTCATGCAATTTTGCTAAAGCAATATTTTCTGATTCTTACAAGTTGATTTATTCTTTGGCTATTTGGATGAATGCACGCTATATTTTCTTCTAGGGAACAAAAAAGTTTCATCAATTCAATAGCAAGTTTACTATATATAGGAGCTCTCTTTCTATAAAAGAGCATAATTAGCATTATCTGTCTTTTCCCCTAATAGGTATTGACTTAATATCTTTGTTGGAACTCAGTTTTCATTGGATCTGTTGGACACAAGATCTCCAAGGGCTCAAGAAAATGTGACTTTTGCATTGCTCAATTTGGTCCAATGCGGAAAATTACATGGATGTTTAGGCTAAATCTTGTTGATGATCTTTGCTAGAATCTTAGGGCCAGAGTTAGTGATTGAGAAATTCGGGATCTTGTTTCCACACTGATCTTTATTTTTCTATGGTTATAGGTGGAAAGAAATATAAGTAGAGAAGTATTAATTAGTCTATTGTTGTAGGCATAGGTGGGTGCTGGGTTTGCAATCTTTTAGTAAATAGCGATTTGGGTATTCAGTAAAATGTTTTTGAAATAAGAATTTTGCATCACTATCTAGGATTACATTATTGTTGATACATTTAGAGTATGAATTACATTATGTAATACATTGTCAATATGTTAAAAGATTGACTTGGGATTGTTGAAAGTTAGGATGGGCATTAAATAATTGAATCAACATGAGAAAAGATCCATTCAAAGTATTGTTGTAAGTTACAGTGTGTACTATAATTGAATCGGCATGTGCTAGTCCATACGGTAAAACTTCCAAAGCCCATCAGAAAACTATATCTTTGCTGAAAATTGGTTGATATTTCACACCCATTTATTGTATTTCACAAGAATTCCATGATGATAATAACTCTTACCTGAAATTTTTGCTTTGTTTCCTATTAAAATTTGACAGTGCAAAACTATTAACATATATAAGTTCTTTGATATCTTAATTTATATGGAAAAATATTAATGTTGTAAACATGTCTCTTCTTTGCTTGTAATGGTGACAGTTTATCAGCCATTACACAGTTGGCTCATCATGGGATAATTTTTGTCCCTCTGGGGTACACTTATGGACCTGATATGTTTGAAATAAATGAAGTGAAAGGTGGTTCTATCTATGGTGTTGGAACTTATGCATGAGATGGTTCACGTCAACCAACTAAACTGGAGCTAGATCAAGCATTCTACCAAGGGAAATATGTTGCCGACATTACTAAGAAGTTAAAATTGGCTACATAGTTTTACTGTATTGTATTATTCCCTAAATTTCCTATAATCTTCACTCATGTTATGCATAGGTTCACAGATGGATAACTTAGTGATCCATAAATAAATCTCATCCGATTTGGCTACAAATTGTTGAGCCAAATACAAGCCTTGGTTTTAGAAATTAAAAAGTCACCAAGAAGAAATTGTAAAGGTGTAAAGATAATAACAAATTGACATTAATCACCCTTGTTTTCAGCCTCCAGGCTCTCTGTATATGGGCCAACACCCTTGTTTTGCTACTTTATTTATCAAAAAAAAATTGGCACTAATCTTTTTTTTGAATTTTCATGAATGTTTTACCAGTACTGTAAAGGAATTTATGTTTAAGCTCTAAAAAGTTGTATTCTTGGCCATTAAATGACATAACCATAAGGTTATTTGTGTTTGGTACTTTGGAGTGTCTTAATACACTAATATATGAAAGATGCCAGACTTGAATTTTGAGTTTGACCTAGATGGTTTGGTGTTTTAAATTTTAAGCAGCATCAATGGGTTATCATCACTTTGCAACCTAGAGAAAATTTTCAATATCATAGTAGGTGGTTCTTAGTCCAGAGAAATTTTTCAATATCATGATAATAGTTCA
This sequence comes from Sequoia sempervirens, assembly GCA_007258455.2. Taxonomy (NCBI): domain Eukaryota; kingdom Viridiplantae; phylum Streptophyta; class Pinopsida; order Cupressales; family Cupressaceae; genus Sequoia; species Sequoia sempervirens. The sequence continues at coordinate 17,505 of VDFB02123910.1, read as the reverse complement.
TAGTCTTTTGATCTTTTGTGCTATGTAAGTTGTCAGAAATGCACTGATCGAAATCAATTCATGTAGGAGAAATTCTACTTCTTATATGTCAATATTCTCAATCAATGCCTAGAGAAGAAATAATAACCGTTTGATAGTTGCCTCTAGGGTGTCAATAACTGTGGCTACTTAGTGACGTCCATAATGACCTGTAGATGACATAACTAGGTGAGGCCTTAACAAAAAAGTTGCCCATTCTCCCATGGGAATCAACTCTTGTAAGACTACCCTCGTAAGCACTCATAGTTATAGGTTTCCATGAATCTTGAAAATGGAGTGCTTGTTTGCTTGCAATGATATATGCTCATAGTAAGAGATGCATGCAATAAAAGATGCTTGTGATTTTAAAAGTTGTGTAAGTTGATATCAAGAGAATATTTGGTTTCTATTGTAAAGTAGCAAAACTACTCCATTGAGTCCATGATAGGGTGCATTTAAAGATATGTTAGAAATAGTAAGAGTTCAAATGACTAATCTATTCTCTATCTATGGTCCATAATCAATTATAAGGGTTGGATAGGAATAGCTTCCTACTTTTAAGGATGTTTTTTTTTCCTCTGGATTCATCAGGATGGCCACAATTGTAACATTCCAGTTGTAAAATATATTTTTTAGATTTTGTTATTGTCACCAAATTATTTCTATACAATGTCAAGTCCATGAAAAAGCCTCAAAAGGCCAATGTTGATGTAGATTTACTTGAAAAAAAAACAATTATGTTAGGTATTTGTTAGATGGAAGGAAAGTTGTTTCATGTCGAGAAAAACAACTTTCAGGCAGTTGAAACTCCTCGCCCCCATGCTTGAAAATAAACTTTCACTCACAACCGATATTTTCTTCTTATAGGCTGCAACAATTTTGCTTCAAGCTCAAGAATCAAGTTGCCACAAAACCCTGATATTATGTATTCATTTTGCCTCTTCATATGGCTTCTTCACCAACAGAGTAAATACAACCCTTTGCCAAAGTACCCACTTTTATATTCACAAATTTAGCAACAGACTACTGGGATTCAAATGATTTAGAAACATACATATAAAAGAGATAAAGCAAGGAGTAGAATCCAAAACTAATAGTGTATAGTCTTTATTAGGGTGGATCAAATGGATATACAATTAGGGTTTGTTTTGGCTTGCTCTTAGGGTCATATAATCCTATTTTTTCTTCTTCATTGACAATCATGCTTTTGCCTGATTATAAAACATACATATTTGTTAATTGCAGCAACCAATTCATTCGTTAATAATTTAGTAAATTCTATTGGCAGAAAATAATATCTATCCTCAAAAGCACCAATCCTATAGTGGATGTGGTATTTTATTCAATTTTAACTTTAATACTTTTATTGCTAGGGTTCATCCCATTTAGTATGCAAATATACTATGTATATCCCAATAATTTTCCCGCTTGAACAAATCTCATTCTACAACTTACTTTGTAAGTATCAATAATCTAATCAGTTGACCACATCCATTCTACACGTTTGTATTAGGTGGAGGTACAGATCAAGGCCTAATAATGAATTAAAACCCTTCAATAACCACTTCTCCAAGGTAGAACATTTAATCTTTGCAATTACTCCACCTGCCACATAGGGATTGATACATTTTAATTTGATTGTTAATTAACTTTCATTCTTTGTAATGTTTATAATTTACAATGTTATTAAAATCTCTAATTTGAAATATCCATACATTCCTTTCAATTTCTTATAAATTTCTTATATTGATTTTAAACTTATTTTTAGCGATCTTTGAGAATATTGAGATTATTTTAATATCTGTTTTAAATTTATTTCTTCTTATAATTCTTTTATTCTACTACAATTCTTCTATTCTACTATAGTGAACTTGTGTCTCTTAGTGTGGAATGCAAATTGAAATGAAGAATCAATTTATTTCCTTAGATTCAATTAATGTGTTGTGTGACATTTGTTAAACCCTTGCATTCACAATCAAAAGTTTAGCTTGTATAGAACCACTACATTAGGAACCAACCACCCCTATGAATGAATCCAACAAATATCAAAACCCTCAACCGTAAAAAAATAAATAAAAAGATTATTACTTATTAATGATTTAATTTTGAATGATACATGACGGTTATGTTCCAACAAGCACCTCTATTCAATAATTATTTAAATATCATTCTTTGATACAAAGAATTTATTGCAATTTACCAAAGTCAATAAACATTCTTTTAAGATTTTTTATAAAAAAATGGCTATTCTATTGACCAAATGCTACTTTGAAATTGAAAAGACTTTTTATATGTTTGAGGGCGATGTTGTGATGTCATTGTAAGGCATCTTCTGTTGCATGAACTCTTGCAGATAGACTATAAAGTCAGCTCATTGATCTTAATCAATCATGAACTCTATCTACAAGCTTGGATGATCACCATAAAATGTATTTATTAGCCTTCTGAATTTGTATGGGGGTCTTGGGCCCATATATGGCCACTTTAGGGTGGTAATAATGCTGCTTTACTAAACACAACCTAGGACAATCTCAATTAGATTTGGAAAGTTTTTTTTTAACTCTTCTCGTTACTTTGATGTGCCAAAGCATTATTTTCTACTACCCTTTACACTGGGAAGTGGTAGGGCTTTTTCCTTTAGAGTTAATTTTTAGATGATCGCATGCATATGGAAAAGATATGACTCAACCGGGTTTGTGATTGTTGCACATCTAACACATGAAGTCTAACTATGACCTCCTTTGGATTGAGACTGTTAAAGTTTTAATGTTCTATTTCGAGAAAGCCGAGTATGCACATTGATGGATGACCTCTTGATGAGGTAGCATTACACAGCAACCCTTTGGGAAGGGCCTTGGATAACAGATCCAGAGATCACTCGGGCTATTATTCCTTAGGCATATGACCAAGACTCTTTTAAATTACTTATTCCAAAAGTCTTATTTCCCAATATCTACGCCCAAGGAAAAAGAAAGGAGAGTTTCACAGGCATGCAAAAGAGGAAAAAAGTGGTGAAGCCTAAGTCCATGAAGAGGTCGATGCAACTAGGGTTTTTAGACTGTTTGAATATCCTTCACGTAGCACACAGCAGTTAGAAGGCTATTATGGCAGCCAATAATGAGAAATAAGCCATGCAAATGCAATACTATGAGTTCTCTGTTCATCATCTTCAATTCTTCATGTGAGGGAGAGTATGCAATATCAGGACATGGGCGATAAAGAATAGGCAAGGAGTCTTTGTTAAAGCCCGAGTTTCATGAAAGGAAGTTAGGGTTCTAAGGTTTTGGACTGTTTGAACACTATTCTACACACTATTTTTGCTGATTCAAGGTGCCCAAATGCATGACTTTAGAGCAGACTGAAGTTAAAGGGGAGTTCAAGCTTTCACAAGATCTCCAAGGTTAGTTTGCAACAACAGTCACTCCTTTTATCAAAAATCATTTAGAAGCTTTGGTCTAGGTTATTCAACAACAGTTTCTCCATATGCAAAGCTAGCATCAACATTTAGTTGTGATATGACAGTCTTAGTTTCAAGAAATGCTATGATTTATGACAATAGAAAAGGTGTTTGAAATTCTTGAGGAGAACAAACTACTTTTGAATGCTAGAAGTTTAATTTACAAACATATCTTTGACGTATCTTGGCCATATTGTTGGAAATGGAGAGGAACAGAGATGCTGGTGCTGACAATACAGTCAATATCTTGTCAGTATTCAAGGAAATATTATAAATGTCTTGAGCAAAAGTCATAAGAGGAAGTAGCAATGGAAATGGAGGCATTACTATACAAGGGTTGCAAAACTCTTAATGCACAGTTACCAAAAAGAAACAACAAACTACCTTGATTGCAAAGAGCCAAGTTGACCATGGTCGCATGCACACTACAACAATTCAGTGCCAAGTATAAGTATTTTGTTAAGCAATTTGAAAAAATGGATGTCTTGTTTAAAGTACAATTTTCTCCACTAAACTGAGTTTGGCCATATGATAAGCAAAATGTGGTACATATGATTGCTATTTGAAACAATCCATCACGTCTTGGGTATGCAATGAGGGAGGGAGTTTTGGTCTGCAAGAGTCACATTGTCAATCAAATGTAGGGCTCTCATCTTCAACATATCCTCATCAGAATGTTAAGTTATAGTGCTGTTCACTTTCAACGTGGTCATGAATGTGCTAAAAACTACGAAGAGGTCTGAGCAAGATCAAATCTTTTTATGTTAATGATATTTCTGTTTTCAGGGATGCTAAAACAGAGCTCACATATCAAATGAATATTAGTTATATGCATAAAGGAAACATTGGAATGCTGCATGGATGACAGTTCAATGAACATGCCTTTGTAGGACAGCAACACAAATGACCACTATAGATTATCACAGCCTTCCCCGGACAAAATTTGTGTAAGAAACATGGAATACCTTCAAATAAAATGAATTCCTTATGATAGATGCTCTTACTTCAATCTATGGCAGATGCTCTTAATTCAATCTTGAATTGGAAGCAAAAAACCTTGAGCTACAAAGTTGTCTTCTTGCAACCTAGGAATGGAAGCAAAAAAGACTAAACAAGAAAAGAGAGGTAGATAAAGAAAGTATGAAGACAATCATAGTTTATGTCTTCAATATAATGGACAATGATTATGAGGACTTGGTAAAAGTATGGTCAAAACCTTAAGGATCCATGAAGACAATATAAAAGAGCAGCAAGGTCAAGAAGAAGGTTATAGTAAGGCATGGAAAAGTTCAAAAAGGTAGTCAATGAAGAGAATAGTAGTAAAGACAATGAGGTGTATAAATGCAAATAAAAGTCCCAAAAGAGCAGCAAATACAGTCCAAAATAAACATCAAATGTGAGTTCAAATGGACAGAAAATAATAAGTCTTAAGCACAGTCATATCATATCACAAGAGTATGACAGTCAACTTTAACATAAAATGAGAAAGGGGCAGAGTTTTATTGATCACAAAGGTGATAAGGACAGTCATAAATGCACCAGGGAGGTAAGATCTCTTCAATACGAAGGTCAAGCCTCCAATGGAGTTTACATTACAGTCCTTCAGGAAGAAAATAATGAGAGCTAAGGCAGTGATGCTAGTTCAAAGGGGACAACAGACTTAACACTCCAAAGACAAAAAAGCTATAAATATAATGAAGGACAATCTTCATTCAAAACTCGAGGATGGACAGTAAAAGGCAATGTTATGACTAAACCTTGCAAAGGTAGCGAGACCATGAGTGAAAGACAAGGTTTCAAGGGCAGTTTTGAAGTAATGTGAACCAAGAGGACAATCACAATGAATGGTTATGAGCAGCATTAAAAAGTACTGCCATTGCAAAAGGACAAATAAAAGGATGAAACCCATGTAAATGAGCAGCAATATTGCAACAAAAAGTGCAGAAATATTCCAACAAAAAGTGCAGCAATAACCAATGAGAATGAGCAGCAATAAACAATGTAAATGAGCAGAAAATACAGTCATGAAATGTGCAATAAAGATGTCTTTATGAGCAGCAATTCTCATTGAGAAAGTATTGCAAATGATGACATAAAAAATGTAGCAATTATGACATAAAGTGCAACAATCTTATGACAGTCAAGGAGTCTAAAAGTGCAGCAAATTATTGATTTAAAGTGCAGAAATTTTCAAAGATAAATGAGCAGCAAACTCAGAGAAGGAGAGAGTAGCAAATTTGTAGGCCTTTTTCGGTCATTCTAGGTCTCCAATACTCACTCTAAGGCCTGATTTTGATGGGTTATAGGGAAGAGGATGGGGAAGCTTACATTATGTGGGTTCTACTTGAAGCATTTAGGGACTCTTAATAGTCCTTGTAAGGACAACAAAGTTATGGTTTGTGCTACCACCTCATTCAAGTATCCACTTTCTTGGCAAGCTCACACTGCTCTAGGTTAAATTTGATAGTGTTCGGGTACATCAGCACCTTATTGATCTCCCTATTTATTTGGTTTAGGAGCAATATTAAATACTTGGAATATAGATTGTAACTTTTGTTATCATCATGGAGGTTTATTTGACAATCTTGGCCACAATATTAATTTTAAAATAATAATAAAAATCAAGAAATCAATGGATTGTCATTTTAAAATTTACCCTGTTCAATCAATTTCATAAAAAAAGTAACATTTACTACTTTTTAACAGTAATATATTGATTTTATTAATGAAGTATAAGAAAGTTAAAAGATAAAATATAAATCTTTTATTAAAATAAATATTAATATTGTTATATCTAAATTTTTAAAAAAGTTATTAATATAAAAACGTTGTAATTTGACTAATGAAGATGTTGAAATATAAAATTATAAAAATGTTTAATATGATACTTATTGTCAACGACTAGTGAAGAGTACTGATATTGATACTCCATGATACATATTGTGAATGAGTAGTGTAACGCCCCATCGTGCGAACCCCAAAGGACATCAACACAATAATCACCGTACATTTTTTTTTTTTTTTAAAGTAAAACTAACATACATGAAATGCACAATAAGTTATGACATGAAAATTCATTTAAACAAACCCAAAATCACTTACGTCCCTTGGGGTACACGAGGATACATTACGAAACTTAATTCCATACATCAATGATAAAGAATGAAAGCCAAATTTAATCCATGACAAAGCATACATATAAACCATCAATAAGAAACCATTCACTTAAATAAATACAACACTTTGAATAACATCTGATATGGATCCATATCCACACAAGGTTTACCAATGATAAAATATTACATCACATCATTTTCATTACTTTACACTGTTCAAGTCTTACAATGATACAAACATGTTTCCCAATATGGGCGAGAACCACATGCAAAGATAGAATGATACAATCTTTGGAGTCGCCGCAACAACACCAATCTGCACCTCTCGATCCATGATTGGGGACCCAATGGGGTGCTTAGCACGTTCCACCCGACCACGTGGGTCCGAAGACCCACCCCCCGTGCTAAGGAGCTGACAAGAAGAGACCTCAACCAAACAGGGAACCACAAGACTCAACGTCATACAAAGGTATCATAAAACAAGGATTACAATGACATAATCAACAACATTCATGAGTCAATAAAATCAAATAAAGCTATGAAACTCATCACATTTAACCCAAGCAATAACAATTAAGCAAGTCACCAAAGAACATTCATAAATCATTTTCACAAGAATCTGAAACAACATAAAGATTACAATATCCAGAGGCGACAAGAAACAAGAACAAGGGTGTCTAGTGGAGAGTGTCATCGCATAGCTCTCACGGGATTCTCCTGGCCCTTCCTCCAACTGAGGCGCCGACACCCATCTATGGATCTCCTGGCCCTTCCTCCTAACTGAGGCGCCAACACCATAGGGTAGCTAATGCGGAGCTGATAATCTCTCATGAAGACGAGACTACAACTTTGTCGACCACGGCCTTCTCAGTCTATCACTAGTCTATGGTAGCCCTAATGCATAGATGAGGAATCCAGTTTTAATTATCTTGTGTGTTTTACTACCCATCCCCCTAAATTCTATTGTTTAGGTTATCAGTTGTTTAATTACTCTTTCATGGGTTATCCTGAGCCCTTCCTCATTCCGAGGCGCCGACGCCCACGAAGAGCCACTCTCCCTAAGACCCCTAACATAAACCAAACTAGGCAAGGGTTGTACCGTAACAGATAACACAAATAATCTCAAGACCAAATCATGCGAGGCATTAACCATCTCGCTATAAACACATAATCAAAGTCTCAATAATTCATGTACAACCCTTTTTTTAAAATCATGATATCAAAACACTTGCCACAACAAGGGCACCTAAAGAGAGAACATCAACTGACAATAATCTCAAGCCTTTGGAAGCCAAAAGAACGACAAACCACAAACAAGGGAAAAATGAAGCAACAAAAGTAGTCAACCGATTCTCACTCAACTTAAAAATCAACCCAAACAATCAACACAACAAAACATCAAATCAACCACAGTTAATCAAGATCAAATTAAGTTCCAAATCAAATCCAAATCTAGAAACAACCATCTGGGCATCTAAGGGAGACCTCAATCTTCTCCTCTCAAGATACCCTTACAGTTGGCACACAAATTACCTTCAACAAATTCAGTAGACATGACAACATGTAGCCATTAACAACCCACATTCTCAATTTGAAAACCAAACCACTCGAACAATCAAGTCATTCATACTCACAAGAGTTCTAAGTACCTATCTATACAAAGGACTTACGAATCAATGGTAAAAAGAGTATAAGGGAAACAAGTTTCAGGAGACTGTCTATCTTCATTTAGTTACATTTCCCTTTTCACTAACAAATCATACTAGACGATCATGATAACAATCACAGACGAACTCATGAATAAGCACCTCAACTATTATATAATTACCACAAGACCAACATTCAAATCATATTCCAAACATAACCTCCAAAACAAGCAAACAATCAACAATTTAATCAAGACAATTTAACCACTACAATCATTTAACAAACCCCATAATCATAATGTCACTATTGTTTCCAAATTACAATTTCCACTATATTAAATCAAGACATAAATATATTTCTAATTTAAAATCAAAACTAAAATACAGCTTTCAATTCTAATCACACAATTATAACTAGTTACTTTCACATATTTCTTAATACTAAAATTTCTTTAAATTCAAACTTGATAAAAATGAATATAATTTAAATACTTACTAACCTTAAAAAAATAAATTAATATAAACAATAATTTTCAATTAACTTTTAAAACATTAACTACATGTACAAATAAAAGTAGATATTTTTTTTTTAAAATTCATAATTAATTTATGTTTTCTATTATCGATTTAATTTAACTGAATTGATTAATCAAGGCTAAACATAATATCAATTTTATCACCTAACTTAAAGTCAATTAAACAAGGAAATCAACAAGACATCTCAAGTCAACCTATCATACTTACGCAACTATGATGAAGAACCAAATGCGGAGGGGTACTACAAGTAGCCAATAGTACTGATATTGATACTCCATGATACTTATTGTCAACGACTAGCCAATAGTATTGATATTGATACTCCATGACCAATTATAAATGATTTCAAATGATAGTGTTGCTACTTTGTTTTTTGATCCTTTATCTTTGGACTCCTGCTTGTGTATCTTAGAGCTCAGTTTTTTTCATATTTATTACTAATTTTTATCTTTGAGTAAATTTTTAATGTATTACTAATTCTTTCTAGTTTAATCTAATTTAAAAAAATTATTAAAAAATATTAAAATATTAAAATTAGAGTAATATATATATATAAATAACTTCTAAAAAATTATATAAACAAATAACAAATTTATTTTAAAAAATATAATAAATTAATTTTTTTAATTATAAAAATAAAAATTTAGATTATGTATCAATATTTTTGTGATTTGAAATTTGAAATTAATATATAATTAATATAATAATTTAATTTTAAATTTATTATAAATATATAATTGAAAAACAAATATATGAAGAGAGAGTAAGTATTAAAATGGTTAAGAGTCAAATTATTATAAACTATGATATCAAGAATAATTTGTGATTCTAAAATGAATTTTCATATCAATTATTATCATGATTCATCAATTGAAATCATAATATATAGGAAATCTAGTGTATTCCACAAAGGATAATAATCAACATCCACCAAAAAATTATTTGAATGCTCCTTTAAAATTGCATTCACAAAAACTTTCTTCTCATGATAGTCAATAGTTATAGACTTAGACAAAATAGAAACACAAAAAATATTACCAAAATATTTAAAAATCTATTATTGATCCACTCACTAGATACACAATCTATTTTTATAAATTAAAATATATGATAACAAATCTATGTTATTAGACACCTTAATTGTAGCATCTAATATATTTTATATTTGACAATTGTTAGACAAATATAAAAATATAAATGCTTATTAAAGAATGAAAGAATAAATTTTATGGAGATAGAACTTAAAAATGATAAATCTACAAAAATAAAATAAAATTGAAAGATTGTTGAGATAGAGTAACATATGTAAAGTTAAATTAACCTTAGTGAGTTAATTCATAGGATTTAAGATAATTTTCTGTAGTAACATAAATGATTGTTTTAATTTTAGATGATATAACTTTTTAATAATTTTTGTTAGTTCATTATTTTGAAGATTTCATTTTTAGGAGGCCTAATTTATATGTAAATTTCTCTTAATATCATGAGGAAAGCATACATCACATAATTCATTGTGATATTAAGCTAGACAACATTCGTCTTCACACTAAGTTTTACAATATTCTTCTTCACACCAAGTTTTATGTTAAGGTACTCAATTTTGGCTTGAAAAATTTGGTGCGTAGAAATTTTAGCCATATACTAACCACCATGACAATAACATGAGGATATTTCACTTGAGAGTGGATCTACAAACTTCCCATCAATTATAGACCTCTCAAACATAAATTATAAAAAAAATAATCGGCGTATCCATTGCACCTCCTTTGGTGCAAGTGCCAGTTTTTATAATGTAGTGATTTTATCTCTTGATCACCTATGAAGTCATTTCTATCTTGATCCTCTACATTTTCTTTGCATGGGATTCCATGGATTTTCTTCTCTATATTAAATCTTGTGTATTAGCAATTAATTATTATTTTTAAATTATTATTAAGTCAATTATTATTTTTAAATTACTATTAAGTCAAACTATTTATAATTGATATAAATAGAAAGTAGATATAATACTCATAATATATTTATTAGTAATTAAAAAATAACAAAAATTAAACAATTGAAACAATATACAAAATAAAGAATTGAAAATGCTTTATAATGATAGTAAACGTATCATTTATAAATAAATTATATTTTTATCTTTTGTTTCTTTAAAAATAATTATAACTTAAAATAGAATGCAAGAGTATGTTCCAAAAAAGTTTAGCTTTTTAAGATTGTATTTCTTGATCCTATAAATGTTCTTTCATTACATTAGCAATAGAAACAAGAGTTGTAGAGCAACAAAGTTCCCGCCAAAATTTTCAAGAATAGTCTTGTTTTAATTTGTTGTGTCTGTTAAGTTTTAGCAACAATGTTGATGATATAATAAATTTATAATAATCTGGTTTATGTTACAATTGATAGTGTTGTAATATTTGCAGAAGATTGAGGAACTTTGTGATTCTACATTTAATGTTAGCTTTCTGCACAGTACATTTTATCACATTTAATGTCATGGCGTAAAATGAAAATTGCAAAGTAGGTGATTTTTGACAATACAAACAACAACACACCTTGAAACAATAATGATTATGAATAAATTAGGGAAAAACAAACATTATGTACATAAAAAGCATGTCTTCCTCTAATTATAATCCTCACAAAAGTATAATATACCTTCAATAATTTTCAATAGACCCATTGAACTAATATTGCTTCATTGTGAAACACCCCTAAATATTGGATTGCAAAGCGAAACGATCCCTTAATATTATAAAAGAGATCTTATTACAGAGAGCAATTGGTTAAGATATGACAGAGCTTGAAAATTGACACTAAAAGGGGTGAAGGAAAAAATTACATGTTAATGTGGTGGAGATGAAGGGGGGCCTCAAAATATTGAACATAAGAAGTTTGCACAACTTGTTAAGTATAATGGATACCTACCTATATCTAGTAACAAAGTGGCTGACCAATAAAGTTATTTTCATTATGTCTGATTCCTTGCCTGGGCATAGCTTGCTCCCTCGTCCAAATTGCATGAAATACTGTTTGAATTCACCTAAGAATAAACATTCATGCAATGCTCAAGTCTTAATCAATTTGGAATGGCTCAAAAATTTAAAATGTAAAAAATTATGCCTCACAGTACCTACCATCTCCAAGGGTTGAATTTGAGTGGGTCTAGATATAGATTATGGTAGTAGTTAGTCTCTTCCATATAAACAAAAAATATCCAACCTTTAGGAATGGTGAGGCCTTTCATTTACATGTCTTGGGTAGATTTCCTTAGAACCCCATTCATAATAGTTGCAAGCTTTAGAGTTTCATAGATCACCAACAACCATTCAAAATTTATGTGAAAGACATGAAACTCACAATTCAATAACTACTTGAATTTGGAGACATATAGGTCTTATTTACCCACATTGTGTGAACTTATGGACTTGAATTCATCCCAATTGATGATTTCTCATGGATTTTTGCTCTTGCAGATGGCCAAGTGTTCTTCCTATTGGAAAAGAAAAACCCACAACTTGAAAATAGACATCTACTAAGATTGAGAATAGTGATAAACATACAGTGTACTCAATCTAACTTGTTGCAGAGCCCTAGGACAATAAATCTAATAGTTTGTAAACAAATTTAGATAGCATGTAAATAACATACTTGGGAAATCTCTAATGTTTTTATCATTAGTAACACCATTGACAATGCCTAATCTCCATTAGTGATGTACTTAGGAAAGCACAATTGTGTGCCCTATGTTACCAAATAAAATAGTATTTTATCACTTATTTTTTGAATATTTATCGAGTATATATAATTTGTAAATAGAAAATGGTTATACACCAGATAAAAACAATAATCAGTTGTAAAAATTGAACAACTCCCATAGAGTTTTCAAAAAGTATATATTAAATTTGTTAATAATTAATTTTAATTTATTTATGTAGTGTTGTTTATAATATATTTATTATATGTTAATAAATTTATTCTATATGTTTAGGATTTATATGATATTATTTTATTTAAATTTATCTAATAAATATCTATGCTTTCATAATAAATAAATAATTTTATTAAATTTTTAATAATTTTTTAATTATTTATGCAAAATTATTTAAAATATTTGAATGAATTTTACTTTTTTGAGAAAAAGGAAAATATATTTAAATTTATCACTATTTATCTTAAATAATTTTGTATAAATAATTAAAAAAAATATCCAAATATTAAAAATTAACCCATATAAAATTATACATCAAATAATAATAAGAACTTTAATAATGAAAATATTAAAAATGTATTTAAATTTATCTCCCTTCAAAATATTTATCTTAAATAATTTTGCATAAATAATTTAAAATAAAATTTTCTAGAAAATGAAAAATATAAAAATTTAGAAAAAGAATTAAATTTACCTTCCTTCTAAATATTTATCTTATAAAATAAATTTTAACTATAATAATTAAATAATCAATAATAAATTTATCTTCCTCCTAAACATTTATCTTAACAAATAAATTTTAACTATAGTAATGAATCAATAAATATTTCTCTTAAATAGTTGATTTCAAATATCAAGTTATTAAAAAAATAGTTATTATTTTATTATTAATTAATAGTTTCTAACTTTAATTTTATCATAATTTTTGCATCTCTAAATGTGCAAATATTAGTTGAGAAGTGGACAAAAAAAATGTTTCAAAAAAAGCCAATAAAATTGCAAAATAAAAATGAGTTATAGAAATATATATATGAATGATATTGTAATTGTTATAAATTAACATTTCTAACTTTAACTTTGCCATAATTTTTGCATCTTGAATGTGCAAATATTAGTTGAGAACTAACGAAAAAATGCCTCAAAAAAAGTCAATGAAATTGTAATACTCAATTTGGCATAATCTGCCCTTATCGCCTAAAAATTTTTAGCCAATGATATTCAAAAAAAAAAATGAAAATTAGAAAAGTTAAAAAACATGCATTTTACTTTAGGAAAAAATCAAATATAATGTACAAAAGAAAATAATCAATTTTGATTAGTTGAAATTCAAAACATTAATCACTAGTTAAAATCTTGGCCGTGCCTATAGTTCCATGGTAGGAACTAATAAAAAAAAAGTTAGCAATACTATCAAGTTAAACAATTTGTAATCATTTGAATAAAAAGTAATATAATGACCATAATATATTTATTAATAATTTAAAAATATATAATAACGTTATTTTAGAGAGATATTTTTTTTTAAAATTGAATAATTAAAAAAATATCATAAAATAAATATCTCAAATGATTTGTAATGAAAGTAAGATATGATTTATACAATAATTATATGTTCATCTTTCTTTTAATTAGGAAAAATATAACTTAAAAAGGAATGGGAAAGTATGTAGAGAATTGATTTTTTTTTTTTTTAAATAACTTTTTAAAGTAGTGATATTATCTCTTTAATTCATGAGAAAAAATATAACTTACAAAGAAATGGGAGTGAATGTAGAGATTTGATTTCTAAAAAAAATAGTTTTTTTAAAGTAGTGATAATATTTATTGATAATAGTTTTTTTTTATATTGCTAAAGTTGTTGAACAGTTAGATCTTTCTTAATTGTCTTGCATCATTCTAACACATTTTGGACCACTGATCATAGAAGTCAACCAATTGAGTTCATATAGGGAACACTTTAGTGTAAATATATTCAAATTATACTTTTTGGAAAGCTTATTTTGAGGGCTATAATCTTGAAAATTAGCATGTCATGTTAATTCCATTTGGTAGTCCAACCTAAGGTTTAAAACAAGTTTTTAAAGGAAAATCTAAGCACTGTGACATAAAGACCCATACAAGGACCTTGAAATGAAATCACCTTCATTTGAAGTCATCAAAGACCTTTGTTTGAAGGCACCTTTGAATGAAGGTACTTTACATGGCCTAAAAAAATTGAAATGTTAAAAATTTGAATAACCTTTGAACAAAGGTGTTTGCTAATTTTTTCTCCTCAACCATACAAATTTCTAATGCCTGGGCACAAACAAGATACACCTTCAAAATAGTAATATTCCTTTCAAAATCAAGATTTTGCAAAGTGGAACATGAAATGTCATTCACGAAAATCCATTCTAATTTTTAAGAATTCTATTTTGATGTTTAGGACAATGAAATATATGTTAAAATATGTAAGTTTTCACATAATAGAGGTCAAAAATCATTACATTTTTTTTCCTTTTCGTTGATGAAATTTATCATCCAAAACATAGAACTAACCCTAATCTAACATCAATGTAAAAACAATACAAAAATGGGGAGAAGAAAATGGTTAAAGAGGAAAGAAAAATAAATTCGAACCTATCTTTGATCCTCCTACACATCATTTGGAAAATGGATGTATTCAACATGAATTGATTATCATTCAAATTGTTGCCCACAATCCAAGTATAAGATGGTGGGATCTTCCAAGGAGCAACAACCACATGCATGATTAATTCTAAATTTTAGCTTGCATGAATATGTTTTGGTTGACCATATATGATGCCTTGCCCATCATTCAAGCATTAGTGACATAAAAACATATTGAATCCATCAAACATTCAACAAATTAAATGCATATAATTATAAAAGGAAAATAGATCAAGAGATTGAAAACACCATAACATGAAAACCCAAAAAATTGGAGTAAAATTTGGTATATTATATTCAAATTTGAGTTTTCAATTCTTTATAATGAGTTGCAAGTGAGTATAATTAGAAAATTTTGGATATGACATACTAATAGCCATTCCCTACAAAACTCACAAAAGACAAATACATTGGAATATTAAGGGTCTTTATGACTTGTCCTTCACATTCTATTTATTCATTATCCTACAATCAAAATTCTATTGGTACCAAAACTTCCATCCATGACTAGCTTGACATATACTACATCAAGCCCATTTTCACATTCACCATCCTAGCCTTGATTAGTAATTCTAATTTTCTTTGGTGTGAGATGATATGCCTTTTATGAAGAAGATAATATTCTTTTTCAATAACATTTTCGTTCACTTTTATCTCCAATCTATACTAAATTCTACCATTGTTTAAACAATCTACATTTTTTGTTCACTCTCTATTCTTAATAATCAACATATGTAAAGTATCTTACAATTAGCAACAATGAAGTATCAAAATCGTTTAAATAAAAATTAACAATTAAATAAATCAAATGGTATTAATCAAACTTGAATAATCATTTTAATCAATGCTTCCTTGTAAATTCTTCCATGTCACAACAAATGATTTTAGTATTTTCTTAAGGAAAATCATCATTAATAGAAGTAGGTAAGTTGTGCATTTCATCTAAATTTTATTTAACATTGATACTTCATGCTCCTTTTCATATCATCTTCAATGGAAGCTTTGATTTGACCTTAGTCATTTTGTGTGCCTTCCACACTGTAATGTACTCAACCTTCATAACTAGAATTACTTAATAAAATAACAAGAAAGCAAATAATCACATGCTAAAAATAACTAGTAATTTTTTTTGTCTTTCATATTTTATTTGCTTTACATGATCAATATTAAAATGGAAACTACAATCATTACAAAGTATACTTGAATTTAAAATGCAACATTACAATAAGGAAATTATGATAGTCTTTTCTTTCACTTTACATATATGTTGCATTTAAAGCAACATGTTTCTACAAATACACCAGTAAGTGATAAAATATTTCATATCTAGAATCTTGCATCTATCTCACAAGTCTCAATGAAGTCATCTGCAAGAGGGAGAGCATCACCCGAGTGCTTTTCCTCCAACCACAAACTGACAAGATCCACACACCTTCCATCTAGAAGTGGACCTACCCTTCACGAAGAGTGTAGACAAAGGAAACCAACAAAGTTCATGCCATATGAGTCGTAGTGTTATGTCCTACATAACCCAAACAACCATACAAATTTAGATAAACCTCTAACTAAGTATGAATGGATTATAAAATTTGGAACATTGTGAATTGACTAAATGCAAGCAGAGACTTTTGCATTACTTTGGCCAAATTTTTAAAATAAGACACTTCCATAGGAAATGCAGTCATGAGTACACATGCCTCTAACTCGACTTGGAAACCACATTCAACCTATAGTTTAACACACAGTTGAATCATTTGGTTATTCACTGGAAAGGATCTAAGTATAACAATGTGCACAACACCAAAGACCATTTTTACATGATTACATAATGATCAAATCAAATGTACATGTCGTGACCAACTAGTAATAGGAAATGGATGTGACACTGCTTTATATGTCTTTCCATCTCTTGGTTCACTAATAGATACCCTTTAAGTGCATCCCAACCAAAAAATAAATGTCAGTGCATCCCATACTACATCACAAGTATCATACTTTTCCCCTATTCTTTATGTCACCTATGATGATGGGTAAGCATTCTATACTACTTGTGATAATCATTGGATAAGGTGTAAGTGTGTATATATATATCACATAAGGCCATTAATAATATTTCTATAGTCCATTGAACCTTTCAAGTCAATGGATCCAAACATCTATCACCTCCATGCCATTGGAGAAATTTGGTCCAAAGGTAAGTGCAGAAAGTTGAGTCCACGAAACATGGAAGTTTTTTCCTTAGCCAAAAAATTGAAATTGGCTTTTATAAAATGGGATCCCGATTTTTAAAAATCGGGATCCCGTTCAGCTTCGGGATCCCAAGCCTGAACACAAAACGGGATCCCGCTT